>JAAALK010000284.1:21757702-21936418 GCA_019279435.1 Zizania palustris
AGCCCTAAGGAAACCTCACCGGCGCATGGGAAGTCCCTCCTCGGTTTCCCCCTGTTAGCCTTCCTTTTCCACCGCCGACGGGCCTATAAGTACCCTGGACACCACCGCAGCCAAGCCATGCCACCAAATTGCCCCTTCATCTCTCTCCCGAGCCCCTGCGCCATTTTTGCACCACCTCCCCTAGTTCGGCTCCAGCGAGCCCTCGCCAGCGCTCTGAGTCGTCGCCTCCCTCGCCGTCGCCACTGACAGGACCCCCGACACCTCCTCTACCCCGGCCCCACCTCTGTTGGACCGGATCACCGCCAAAAGCTCGCCATCGCCATCAAACCGAAGCCTCCCCGTCGCCTCTCCTCGCCGCCGGTTGCCATCAGACCCTCGCCGCCGCCACCTCCGGTACGGATGCACTCCCCTCACTCCCCTCTGCCCATTTTTGCAGTCACCCGAGGCCTTAGGCCATCACCATCGCCGGTGGGCGCTCGCCGTCGTTCGGCCGGCGCTGGGGACGAAGCCCTCGGCTTCCCCCGTGTCGCGCGCGTGCCGGACGGCGCCTCTGCCATTCGATCTGGACTGAACGGCCGAGATTAAATCACACAGTGATTAGATCTCATCCGCTCGATCCAACGAAGGGGTATCGGTTGATCCAGGCCGTCCGCAGCATTTTAAAACCCCGCCTCACTATGGGCCGTTGGATCTTGATCAAACGGTCCTGGGTCATCCGGCTCACACGTGCAGTCAACGGTTCACGGTGAACCCAGTTCACCGTGGACCAGGGGCTATTTTCCTATTTAAATAAAATTCAAAAAATAGCTTTAAACTTTAAAAATTCATATCTTGCTCAAATTAACTCCAAATTTCACCATTTTAATTCTGGAAAATTTGTCTTTTCATTCTCTACACATTTATGCAATAAAAACAACATGTTTATTTTGGCACATAATAATCTTATTAAATAATTAAGAAAAGTCCCCTTTAGGAATTAATTAATATTTCAATAAAATAATTCAGATAAACCCTTAAAAATTTATAAAGTAATTTCAGAAGATATAATGGCTCTATTTCACTGTTATTAACACAATAAAAATGGAATGACCATGTTGTCCATGACATTTTGTTAAATAACATTCCTAAGACCCCTTTAGGGTTTAATTATTATTTCATTTAAATAATTCAGAAAAACTCTTAAAAATTTATATATTAATCTTAGATGAAATATTGACTCCAGTACACTGTTTATAAGCCAATAAAATATAATAAGTCATTTTGCCCATTTTAGATTCTTAAATAAACATTTCCAAGGCCCTTTAAGATAAATGATTAATAAAAATACAACACTTTACAAAATATCATGAATAGATTCAGAGGACTTAATGACTTTATTCCACTATTTTAATGCAACAAAAATAACATGGCCACTTTAATCTATTAATTAATATTGCAAAAGCCCTTGCAGGATAATTAAGTAATTCATATAATAGAAGTTAAACACTTTATAAAAATGTCATGACAACTTATATAATAACTTCAGAAAACCTAACAACTTGAGTTTACTATTTTTAATACAATAAAAATAGAATATTCATTTTGCCCACTTTGTTCCATTAAATCATAGTATACAAAGCCCTTTTTAATAGTAAAGATCCATACTTTATAAAAAAATTATCTTAAAGCTAGATGACAAACTTCAAAAGACTTAATAATTTAAAGTCACTATTTTTGATACCATAAAAACATCAAGGCTAATTTATACCTCTCTAAGTTCATCTCTAAAAAGGGGAAGTAAAAACCCCTAGGAAAAATAAATTACATCAAGTCATAAATTCAGAAATCTCATTAGGAATCAACCTTAAATATTTAAGTAGCAATTCCCTAGAATTTAAGTCTCTATCTCCCTTACGTAAACCCAACGACAACTTGTATGCTTGTATGCTTGATTTTGGATTGTTTATTGAATGTTGTATTTACTTTTCCGTATCGAGAAGACTACGACGTCGTTGAAGATCCGGAGTTCTATCCCGAGGTTCCTCCTTCACCCTTTGCTGAGCAAGGCAAGTCATCGACCACCTCTGTTGAAACAGTTGATCATATTGAGCCCATGTTTTAATAAATTATCGCTATAACTCATAGGTTAATATTGCATTAGTCAAATACCAAGCCCTACACTTATATTTATTAGATCCCCGTCCTTGTGTGCAAACCCAAGCCATGCTTATTGAGCCTTAACTCCTTGTCACTCTACAAATATTATATTAGCTAGTGCCCAATGTACCGGCACAACTGCTATAGGATATAAATAATGAGTCGTAGTTAGTTGGATTCTGGTATATGAAATACCCCGTTATTCTTGCCTCTGGACTCTGTTGGAGTTGGGTATGTTATAAGTATGGTGGGTTCTGGATGCAAGCTCGGAAACTGGTTGGTCGCACCCGGGGCACTATAAGGACCGGTCTGCGGGATCTGTTGCAAAGCACTTCCGTACCAACCACAAGTCTAATGGGTAAGTCCTAACTGGAAGTGTGGAACACTCCGTCTCTCGGCACCATAGTGGAGGGGGCAAGGGGCAAGCCTGCGGGCGACTTGTACCAAAGGAGGCTCAAGGGGGGTATGGTGGGGCACCGACGCGTCGGGACACCATATGAAACCTATAAGAGGGTGCTGTTGAGTCGGAGAGGACCATATGGAAGGTTTTGGCACGAGTTCCCGTGGAATGGGTCATCTCGTTACACTTCGGTGTAAGTGATGAGTGCGTGCCTTGTGGGTACAGTGGTACATCTCTGATCAGAGTAAAATCAATCTTTTCGAAAAGCCGAGCTCACGGTCAAGGGCGGGTTGTGTGACTACTCGCAGTTAGTTTACAATTGGTTGAATGATTGAGTTATTCATGGCATGTAAGGACTATTGTGCGAGGAGGTGAAACGTACTCCTCGAGTTAGAAGGTGATGATGCATACACATGTTTACTTTTCCGTACTAATAAATTGCTCACAATTAATGCTTTACAATTATGCTGCTTCCGCAAAACTAGCCACCATCTCCCTTGATTTTTTCCTTGCATTATATTTGCATTCGGTGGCTTGCTGAGTACATCTGTACTCACCCCGTTGACTTACACCATCAGAGCTCGTCTACTACGAGGAGGATGAAGGTCTGGAGTAGCGACCCAGTCAAGGCGAGACTGGAAGAAGGCGTTCATCTAGGACCCTTGATTTTTATTAGTTTCTCTTCACTTTCATTCACTTTTGTATTAATGCGGTCTACGAACCGTGAATGATTGCCCGTCTTGTACGTGGTCGTGTGATGAACGTCTTGTTTTATTGATTTTCTATGGAATTTCAATAAAGTCCTGATTTATTAAATCGGGGCGCGACACACTGAGTTTGAGTGTGTGAGTCATCTCTCCACTGCGAGAGAGATCTGGGCTACCCTCAAGGCACACCATGAGGGAACAGCACAGGTCAAGGCTCGGCTCTATCAGACCTACCGGCGTGAATATGAGAATTTCACACAGAAGCCGGGTGAATCTGTTGAGGCTTTGTTTGGTCGTTTTCAGTCGATCATAAACAAGCTTCGGGACAACAAGGCTGAGGGTGCTCAGTTAGTCTCAGATCATGAGCAGACGCTCAAGGTTCTCCATACCTTGGACCCAAAGATCTGGGAGATCAAGGTATCCTCTATCGTTGAGAGCACTTCTTACGATACCTTGACCATTTCTGAGTTATTTAGCAAGCTGAAGGCCACTGAGGTAGATATCCAGTTGAGATCAAATCTCACTGGTTCTGGATCAAAATCCCTGGCCCTTGCTACACCTTCTGTTGATCCCTCTGCTGTGAGCTGTGCTGGGTTCTCTTTGATGTCTATCACTGAGGACTAGCTTGAGTCTTTGGGAGATGATGATTTGTGTCTGTTTAACAACCGGGTGCGTCGTGTCTATGACAAGAGAATGTTCAAAAGACACGGCACAAAATCCGGATGCTTTGAGTGTGGTGATCCAGGACACTTCATCGCCGACTGCCCCAAGCGCAATGGACACAAGAAGGGCACCGGTGGCAGCTTCCACGACTCTGGCAAGCATGAGAGCTCATCCTTCAACAAGGGCAAGCCGAAGACCCGATTCTTCAAGAAGGCCCTGAAGGACTACCGGCGAGAGAACAAGAAGCGCGACAAGGCCTTCTTCGCCGAGATGGAGAAGAGCTACTCCAAGCAGTCCACGTCTTCTTCCTCTTCATCAAGCTCAAGCGATGAGGAGATCGTCATCAGGAAGGGGAAGGACAAGGACGATCCGGCGGGCCTCTGCTTCATGGCCTTCGGAGACAAGCCGAAGAGCCGCTCACACCAGCGCCGAAGATCCCGCAAGAGCTTCTGTTCAATGGCTCTTGGGGATAAGGAAGAAAAGAGCTCCTCCGACGACTCCGACGACAACAACAAGGTATCATCCTACGAGAGCGAAATCGTTGATTTACTTAAGAGCAATCGTCAGGAGTTGAAATATCGGGAAAAACTGCTTAGGGGGGCTAAGAAGAGGATAGATGAGTTAGAGAGTGAGCTTGTCGTGGCCAACGGCAGAATTGAGAGTCTATCTTCTTCCCCTTGCTTGGGTGATAGCAGTGAGTGCCCGAAGTGTGAGGTGCTTCTGTGTGACCTGTCGACTCTGAAGTCCAGGTACACAGAAAGGGTTGATGAGAGGGACGCTTTGGCCACTGAGCTTGAAAGCACTCAGTTGGAGCTGAAAGATGCTCAAGCCACTGTCGTCGCACCCTGTGTTGATTGCCCATCTCATCTAGTTGTCTTAGCTGAGCTGAAATCCAAGGGCGATGAACAGTTGGGTGATTTGGAGAGGTTGAGAGCTGATCTTGCACAGACTAGGCTAGAGCTTGAGACATTGTCAGTTCCACCCACTGTCTGTGAGAACTGCCTGTCTCTTAGAATGGAATTGATTAAGCTAAAAGCCGAGAAGTCTGTTCAAGTAGAGAGTGAGTGTGAAACCTGCTTGTCTCAAGTGGAGGTTCTAGCTTCCTTGAGAGAGGAGCTAGCAGATTCTCAGAATGAGAACTTTTACCTCCGTTCTATCCTGAGTTGCATCAGTGCCAGAGAGCCACAGCTCGGCATGATGATCCAGCAGTTCAAAAGGCAGGATGGGTTTGGAGTAGGTTACACCTACACCAAGGCTGACTTTGAGAGTGCCATCAGCCGGGCAGTGGAGTGGAGTAAAATGACTCCAGAGCAGAGGTATCCCAAGACTCACTCCACTGAGTCTTCCTAGGCTTGTCAGTCCAAGGATGGAGTGATCCATGAACCACCTAAAGCTCCACCCAAGAAACCTATCTGGGTTCCAAAGCCCAAACACCTCCACACTTCTCTTGACTCTCTTCCTGGACCCTCTCAGCCCAAGAAGACCACACCAAATACTACCAAGCCCAAGAATCCTAAACCTCAATCACATCCCAAGAAGCCCACCTATCATTGTGAGTATTGTCAGAGAGACGGGCATCTTACGGAGTTCTTCTTCAGAAGGAAGCGGGTTGAGAGAGCAGAGAGGGCTCGTAGTGAACAGGAGCAGTTCTACCAGCAGGGTGGTAGACTGCATGTTCCTCGGCGCGGAAAGAGGCTGGAGGCCAGGCCGCGTCATGTAGGTGGTGGTAGAGGAGACGGCCTTCTTGCCCGTGCTCCAGTTGGTGGTGTCCATTCCGGCAGAATTCCAGAACGTGTTGGCTACGGTTCTGGACCTCGTGGACGCAGGGTTAGACAGAACCGAGGACCGCGCTTTGAGCCGCGTTTTGGTCCAAACTCTTTTGATGGTTTTCGCTTTCCATCTTTTGAGCAGATGGCTCGACACTGGTTTAGCTCTTTTGCTAAACCTGGTGCCGGACCATTTGCTCCCACTTACAGCCACTGATTGTGCAGGACCGGGGACTGGAGGATGTTTGGATCATGGACTTAGGATGCTCTCGCCACATGACAGGACATCGCAGATGGTTCTCCAGTCTCACTCCCCTGAGCTCCAAAGAATACATCACGTTCGGGAACAGCGGTCAAGGGAAAGTAAGTGGCATAGGCTCAATTCGCATTTCAGATCATTTCTCTTTGAAGAATGTTGCTTTGGTTAAAAATTTGAACTTCAACTTGATTTCTGTTTCGCAACTTCTTGAGGATGGTTTGGAAGTGCGTTTTAAGAAGGGAAATTCTTCTGTGGTTGATTCTAGAGGGTCTTTGATTTGCCAGATTTTACCTTTCGGTAAAGTTTTTCGAATTGACTTCTCTAGTTCTTTTGGCCCTTCTCGCTGTTTGATTGCTGGATCTTCTTCTGAGCTCTGGAAGTGGCATAAGAGGTTAGGTCACTTGAGTTTTGATCTGCTAGTCAGGTTAAGCTCTATGGACCTCATCCGAGGATTGCCCAAGCTTAAGATGGAGAAGGATCTAGTTTGTCATCCCTGTCGTCATGGGAAAATGGTTGCCGCTTCTCATTCACCTGTGACTTAGGTGATGACTTCGTATCCGGGCGAGCTTTTACATTTGGACACTGTAGGTCCTGCTCGGGTACGCTCAGTCGGTGGGAAGTGGTATGCACTTGTGATTGTTGACGACTTTTCTCGATTCTCGTGGGTTTTCTTTTTGGAGTCTAAGGATGAAACGTTTCAGTTTGTTCATGACCTGATTTTGAAGCTGAAGAATGAGAACAATGGTCGGATGCGAGCAATTCGCTCCGACAATGGCTCTGAGTTCAAGAACTCTCAGTTCATCAGCTTCTGTAGTGATCAGGGTCTGGACCATCAGTTTTCTTCTCCTTACACTCCCCCACAGAACGGCGTTGTGGAACGAAAGAACCGCACGCTAGTCAAGATGGCCAGGACGATGCTCGATGAGCACAGGACTCCTAGGTGTTTTTGGGCTGAAGCCATGAACACGGCTTGCTATCTGGCCAACCGCATCTTTCTTAGAGCTTACCTTGGTAAGACATCATATGAACTGCGGTTTGGCAGACAGCCCAAGGTGAGCCACTTGCGAGCGTTTGGCTGCAAGTGCTTTGTGCTCAAGAAGGGAGGGCATTTGGACAAGTTTGAGTCTCGTTGCTGGGATGGCATTTTTCTTGGTTATGCATTGCATTCTCGAGGCTTCCGTGTTTGGAACCTCGAATCCCAGATGCTTGTCGAGACCTATGAGGTTTCATTTGATGAGTCCTTGCCTTCTTTGACTCCTTCTTTTGAGCCTTCTGATGGTGAGCTCGGAGAGTCCGTCTTCGAGGAAGATGATGACACTCCAGCCACTAATGAGGGTGGGCCTTCTGCACCCCCCGCAGAGCCCACACCTTCTGAGACTTCGACTGAGGATGAGGGCGGACCTCTGATCACTTCTTCCACTACGATCGAGCCCCCTCAATCGAGTCCAGAGGTGCCAGCTGCTGACTCCGGTGAGGTGACTTCGGATCACCAGGGAACCCGAGCAGTTCAGCGTGATCACCCCTCAGAGCTCATCATTGGTGATTTGACTGAGAGAACTTTGCGTTCTTCTGCCTCTCTTGCTGTGTTTGCTGAATCTGTGTTTGTTGCATCTTTTGAGCCCAGAGACGTTTCTCATGCTCTTTCTGATTCTAATTGGATTAATGCTATGCAAGAAGAGCTTGAGAATTTTGTCCGTAATCGGGTTTGGACACTAGTTGAGCCGCCACCAGGATGCAACCCCATAGGCACCAAGTGGGTGTTCAAGAACAAACAAGGTGAAGATGGGGTTGTGGTGCGCAACAAGGCTCAACTAGTTGCCTAGGGTTATTGCCAGAAGGAAGGTATTGACTTTGAAGAAACCTTCGCTCCTATTGCCCGTCTTGAGTCCATTCGTATTCTTTTAGCTTTTGTCGTTTCGAAGGGTTTTAAGCTTTTTCAAATGGATGTTAAGAGATCTTTTCTGAACGGGTACATAGAAGAGGAGGTTTATGTTAGGCAACCCCCCGGTTTTGAGAACCCTAAGTTTCCTCGACATGTTTTTAAGTTGCACAAAGCTTTATACGGGTTGAAGCAAGCCCCCAGGGCTTGGTATGACCGGTTGAAGCAATTTTTGTTGGGGAAGGGCTTTGTGATGGGTTCTGTGGATAAAACTCTTTTCTTGCTCAGAGATGCTTCAGATTTCTTAGTCGCTCAGATTTATGTGGACGATATTATCTTTGGTGGTACTACTGACTCTCTTGTGTCCAAGTTTTCTGAGCAGATGCACAGCGAGTTTGAGATGAGCCTCATGGGTGAGCTCAAGTACTTCTTAGGGCTCCAGATCAAGCAGACCAAGGATGGCACCTTCATCCACCAAGGTAAGTACACTCGTGATATGTTAAAGAAATTTGACTTTGGTGGTGAATTGAAGCCGCAGATGACCCTGATGGGCACATCTGGGGGTCTGGACAAGGACGAGAGCGACGTCAAGGTCAATGAAAGGGAGTTTCGAGGGATGATCGGTTCGCTGTTATACTTAACGGCAACAAGACCAGACATACAGTTCGCCGTGGGACTTTGCGCGCGCTTCCAGTCTTCACCACGCGCGTCTCATCGGCAGGCTGTCAAGCGCATCTTCAGGTATCTCACTTATGCGCTTGATATTGGTCTTTTCTATTCAGCATCATCTTCTCTCGATTTATCTGGATTTTCAGATGCCGATTTTGGTGGGTGCCTGGTTGGATCGCAAGTCGACTTCCGGTACTTGCCAGTTTCTTGGTTCTTCTCTTGTATCTTGGTCTTCTCGAAAGCAATCTGGAGTTGCTCTTTCGACCACAGAGGCTGAGTATGTAGCTGCTGCTAGCTGCTGCTCACAGTTGGTTTGGATGATTTCCACTCTACGAGATTTTGGGTTATTCTTTCCTACCAGAGTTCCTTTGTTTTGCGACAGCACTAGTGCAATTAGTGTAGGCAAAAACCCATGTCTTCATTCAAAAACCAAACACATTGATGTGCGCTTTCACTTTCTGCGGGATCAATATGAGAAAGGTGTCATTGACCTTGTTCATATTGATACCCATCATCAGTTGGCTGATATTTTCACCAAACCCCTAGATCAGTCTACATTTGAGCGTTTACGAGGGGATTTGGGTGTTGTGTATCCTTTCTAGGATATTTTGCGTCAGTTTTCTTTCTTCTTTACTTTTTTCTTGAGTCTTTTTGTATGTGTTCATATCTTGCATATTCACATATCACACGTTTGAGCGTGCTTCTGTTATATGATTGAACTGCTTTACTCATTCTAGCTGGTACATGCTTTTGATTACTTGTCGATGATCATGCTTTGCTTCAGTTCACTTGATATGTCTGATATCTGTCATATGCATGGCTGTTATGCTTTAAATTTGAAAAATGATCACCATTGCTTCTGGTAACTAGCATGCGTAGGCTGAATGTTCTTGCTATCTGTTAACATGCCTGGTAGCTAGTTCCTGACTTAGATGCAAACATGCAACTTGGACATCTTTCTGCTTTAAAACATGGAAATGTGCGTTAAAAATGATAAAAATCAAGAAAAATGTAAATTCCATGCTTTTTATGCATAACTTGAAAAGATTCAGGTGGGTTTGCTTTGTCGCATTACATTGTTCTGGACTGCGTACCATAGCACTTTGGTATGAACTAGGACAGTGTAGTGTCTGCCAAGACCAAATGTCTTAAGCTTCTGATGGTCCAGTTCTGGCCTAGGCTTGACTTGGTCGGTCAGCATAAGGTTTGACATGCAAATAACCCCTAGCAAAAATAAAAAAAGGGGGGAACAGAAAAAGCTTGAAAATTGAAATGATAACAAGTTTGCTGAAGCACTTTGTTTTTGGACAATGCTTATCTTGGTAGATATCAGTTAGCTTTTGCATCTCATGCTTTACCTTGCTTGTCAACTGGAAAATGTGGTGATGCTTTTGTTTGCAAAAACTGAAAAATGCGTGCAAATGACTTTCTTTAGATATCATCTGTTGCACTGATCATGCCATGTATCGTTACAGTATGTCTTTTGTTGTATCTGTTAGATGTTGTAATTGCAGTCAATCATATCTGAGAAGCATGCTTTCTACACACCTTATGCACTCCAGTTGAAATCACTGCATATTTTGAGGGGGAGTTGCATTTCAGGGGGAGTCTGTGTCTCTATTGAGTGCTTGATGAGTTCACTTGTCAACAAGGGGGAGAAAATTTGGGATCATAGTTTAAGGGGGGAGTTCTTACTCTGTTGATATCCTTGTTGTTCTGAATCGCACTCATTTTGAGCTTTTGCGTTTTGGTTAACCATAATGACCACTTCTTGCTTTTGTTCGGCTTTTGGTCATTAGGGTTAAACTTTTACCTTATTTTTCTTCTTCTTTGTTTTCTTGTGCTTTGTTTTCGGGTTTCCACATTTGTTCGCAGGTGCTGAAGAGCTGAAGAAGAGGAGTGTTGACAATGCACTCATCAAGGGGGAGATTGAGGAGCCATGCTGAATAGCGTGGGCCTCATGGCTCCAGAAGTGATGAGTCATTGTCAACGATAGTCAAAGAGGACAAAAGAAGAAGAGATCTGTTGTTTCATGGGCCGCGTGTGACTCAGGTACACGGGCAGCGAGCGACTGTCGGGCAGAGGAGGCTGCGAAGTCGGGCTGGCCCAATCCGGGTACATGGGCCAGAAGCAGTAGAAGACCCACTGGGCTGTTGACCATGGTTGACTCAGGTACACGGGCGGTGAGTGATTGCTGGGCTAAGAGAGCTGCGGAATCGGGCCGGCCCAATCCGGGTACCTGGTGCAAAGTCGGTGGAGGCTTTGTCAGTTTCGGCACAAAACTGACGATCGTCGATCTTGTATCCGACTGTCCAGAAGAGAAGCCGTAGTCGCTACGAAAGCTTAGCTTCCGGATAAGTCATCTGTAACTCTAGGCCCACAGTCAGTCAGTCGTGTCTGTAAAAATTCCTAAGGGCAGTAGAGTCTTTTCCTTTATTCTTGCGTCTGTAAAAAAACCCTAAGGGGCTGGTGGAATATTCCTAGTGGTGGGCAGCCTATAAATAGGACCCCAATCCCTAGGGTTGGACTACCCTTCTAGAAATCACTTTTTCAATCATCCCTTGGGTCATTTTGTTCCTGCGTGCTTTTTCTCTCTCCCTGTGTGCGCCGCCAGGCAACCTCCTGTTCTTCCTGAGATTCATTTGGCTCTTTACTGTTGGAAGCTTTTATTCCTATTGATTCTCATGCGCAGCACTTCATTTAAGGTTCTGTTGGTTCGGTTTGCACACAACTAATTTATTCCTAAGCAGAAGCTTCTCTGTGGCTTCTGTTTGTTCTTCACAAGAGTACTAGTTCTTGTGGCTGGTAGCAAGTAGTACTACTTTCCTGTAGCTACAGTATGCTAGTACTTTAGCCTTGCTTTTTCTTGCATAGCTTTTTGATCGAGTTGATAGGGCCAAAGTCCCTTTTCTTGTGTGAAGTCCAACTCTATGAAGCAGACCTCGAATCTGCAAGCTTCAAATCTGCAGGCTTCGAATCAGCAGACTTGGAATCAGCAGACTTCGAATCTGCAAGCTTCGAATCTGCAGACTTCGAATCAGCAGACTTCGAATCAGCAGACTTCGAATCTGCAGGCTTCGAATCTGCAGGCTTCGAATCTGCATACTTCGAATCTGCAGGTTTCGAATCTGCATACTTCGAATCTGCATACTTCGAATCTGCAGGCTTCGAATCTGCATACTTCGAATCTGCATACTTCGAATCTGTAGGCTTCGAATCTGCAACCTTCGAATCTGCAACCTTCGAATCAGCAGACTTCGAATCAGCAGACTTCGAAATCAGCAGACTTCGAATCTGCAACCTCCGAATCTGCAACCTTCGAATCTGCAACCTCCGAATCTGCAACCTTCGAATCTGCAACCTCTGAAGCAGACTTCGAATCTGCAGACTTAGTCAATCTGTTCTCGCTTTGTTGTTTAGTTTTTTTTAAATGCGTTGGGTTTTGGGAGCAGGCCATTGATTCGAAAGAATTTTTTAGGCGCCCATTCACCCCCCTCTGGTCGCTACTTTCGGTCCTACAAGTGGTATTAGAGCTTGGTTACGGTTTTTCCATACCTTAACCGGTTCTAAACCCCGGTAGTGACCATGACGTCTCCTGGCAAGGTCTCGTCCTTGGAAGCCTATGGCTATAATTATTGGAAGACTCGCATGCGAGCCTATC
This sequence comes from Zizania palustris, assembly GCA_019279435.1. NCBI lineage: Eukaryota > Viridiplantae > Streptophyta > Magnoliopsida > Poales > Poaceae > Zizania > Zizania palustris. The sequence goes on from JAAALK010000284.1 coordinate 21,769,843, forward strand.
TTATGAGCCAGGGTTCGGACATTTGGGATATTTGCGTTCACACCACGTTTGTCATATTGCTAGTTACTGAGTAGGGTACTGCTGGTATCATTGCTCAGCATCTGAACAACAGTAAGGCTGTGAACATTTTGTTTTCTGGTTTAGGTCCCACTGTGTAACAACCCCAAAATTAAAAGGGGAATAAAATAAAGGAAAAATAAAATCCCCGACATTTTTTGTTAATACATTGTTTGTTTTCTTTCAGTATTTCTGTTTGAGATTTTGGTCAATCTGACCATACAATACAAACATGGCACAACCACTTGCCACTGATGCATCTTTTCACCGGAAGTATTATTCAACAGTTATAACTATGAAGCAACAATGTCGCCATTGCCCATTGGGGTCAACATGCATTTTCTTCACCGGACCCCATCACCTAGTGTGCCCCTGCAACCATTATAATTCAAATATGAAACAAGCCCTTGGTTAGTGTTTTGAAACAAAATCAGTAAATGAATAGTTCTACATTTTAGGTTAAGATTAACACAAGCTAGCAAAGAACACGATTATATTAGCCAATCAATTTTGGCGAAACGAATTTCCCATTTCCTATATGGCTATAACATTTGAAAAATTAGTAAATTCTAATGTAGTAGTGATTTTCATGTCAAATCCAACCAACTTAAGACTTGGAAAGCGGATGCATACATAACTGAAGCTTGTTGTCTGTGTCAGTCAAGATAGCATAATGCATTTCATTGTTGCAAAAGTTGTGAAAGTAAAATATGTGTTTCTGACATGAGGTCATCAGGAGGTTACAAGATAATACAGTGGAAGGAATTTAAGAAAATAAATTTTACAACTCTTTCGCCATAAGTTAATAAAAGGCAAACAATAACTTCAAAAACATCCAAAGTTCTAGGTACTGCAATGAGTATTGCAAGAGCAAGGTACCAGGAAAAGATAGTCTTAGATGTGCTAGAAAACCAAATTGGACTGGTACTTGTTACCTGCAAAATGTACCAGCTAAAACTAATACCAGGAAAACAGAATTACTGATGGTAATGATTTTTCAGTAGTCCTCATTATGAACTTGAATCGTCCAGAAATGATACTAATGTAAATTGGTGCTCTGTTTTTCAGTCCAATTCACTAAAAACTACTCGAATCCAACTATGAACAGAAATGTAAGCCAAGACAATTCATAAAAAAGTGTGCACGAAGCATAACTAATCTCAACAGAATACAATAGCTGACACATCAGGCCAAACTGAAATACAACAACAATAAACAATGCCACATCTTCCCATTAGTACCAGTGTAGCACAACAGAACACTTTATACTTCCATGCCCTCCATTGTCCCAATCCATTTCACGATTTTTATCTTCTGATTTTCTTAGCAATACTACAAACTAATATTTGTCACTATGAACAAAATATAATATACTAGTTCCTTGATGATGTAATTGTTGGTATAGCACTTGCTTCTCCCAACAACTGCTTCTCAAGTTTCTAGTGTAAGAAAAGAACTTTTTGGTGTAACCCATGAACTTACTGGCAACATTTCATGAGGCAAGGGTGATTTCTATATCAATTGTCAATCGAGTTCATAAAATAACTACCTACTTTCAAGAATAAACCCACCTTGAACAACAAGGTAAAGACGTAAAATACTTCAAATTTGGTGAGCAATGAAATCAGCAAGGTAGAGTACCTCTTTCAATTTGGTGAGCAATAAAATTACCAACCTAAAGAAATACTACATTGCACAAACTCCTCAAATGAGCACAAGCTTTTATGTTATGGGTTACATCTCAATAGATTTTGAGTGACTATATTTATTCTTATCCATAATTAGCTATCAAAGATAATTCAACTTAGATGTCAATGTCATCACATGAAATCTATCTTACATAAGGAATGGAAATATTTTTTTGTTTTTGACATTTCTGTATCTAGTCAAAATCAGTCTATGCAGAATATTGCAGTTAAAGAAGACACTTCCATCAAAAATTACATAGTATCAACAAGTCAAATAAAAATTGAGGTAATCCAAACAATGCTCCCCATGGAGAATGCCATGGTGCTCAGTACCTGACCCATGTCTATGCCACTAAGCAATCAAGAGGGCTATGCAGCAGTCTAATCACTTTGGAACTGTTAGAGAAGATCGGGATTGAGGACCTATCAACCTAACATTAGTAGGATGGTATTTGCCCAATCAGGAGCTAGTGCATGAGCATGCAGCAACAATAACAGAACATCAGTTAATCAATTTAGTACCACCTCAGTAAACAAGATAGGGCCAAACCAACTTATAAACCAAGCTAGCCTGAACAAACTAACCTCAGCTTAAACCTTTTTTTGTGAAACGATGACAAGAGCAAAATCAAAGTTATTATACAGGTGAGGTCTATAAAAAAATAGGGTTAGGCATAGAACCCACCCACCTAGCACCAAGGGAAACAAGCCAACAATGGACCCAAACATTATTTACATCCCGTTCTACATGAAAAACGTAGCAAGCATCCTAAGTTGTGTTTGCCAATAACAATATAAATAATTTTGAGTATTACTTAGGTAGCAATGTTTGCCAAAATCTGTTCATATCAACAAAATGTGGTATTCATTTGGTTGCTTATTTTTTCAGCACCCCAATCACTTTTGCAGCCTAATTCATTTTCACAATTCTTGACCTACCAAATTCATGGCCAAAGCTTAGCAATAGTAAGGTTCAGCACAAACCAAATAGCCCAAAACACAGTGGGATGGACATAATTCACTTGTTTTGGGAAAAAATAGCTGGCCAAAAAGGATTCCCACAGACATCATGATACAAAGGTACATCCCCTAAGCAGTAAGCACATTCCAAATATCACACGGAACTAGGTACCTGTTTGGTTCCGTAGTCCAAAAGTTTAGTCCCGTCACATTGGATATTTTGATGTTATTTTAGAGTATTAAATGTAGACTATTTATAAAAACATATTCATAATCGGTGGATTATTCACGAGACTAATCTAATGAGCCTAATTACGCCATGATTTGATAATGTGATGTTACCATAATCATTTGTTAATCATGAATTAATTAGGCTTAATAAATTCGTCTCGTGAATAATCCTTCAATTCTGCAATTATTTTTATAATCAATTTATGTTTAATTTTTCAAATTGATGTTTAAACATCCGATGTGACACGGACTAAACTTTAGTCCATGCATGGAACCCAATAACCCCCTAGATGACTATATTGTATGTTTACATAAACAAGTTACAGGGTATAATAACTCATAACCTAAAGATATAAATGAAAGATAAGTAAAGAGATAGCCTCAAATAACAAACATAATCCTCATATAAACACAGATTTTTATCACCACGATGATGAATTGAAAATGATACATGCGAACAAAAAGGATTGCACAATTATCAAACAAATACTCTTTCTATTTTATATTTTAAGTTCTTTGATTTTTAAGTCCAACTTTCTAACTTTGACCAAATCTAAAAAAATATATTATCATCTACAATATTAAATAAATATACTATTAATATATATTTTATAATGGATCTAATAAAACTAATTTGATGTTGTTATACTTATTGATATATTTTATTTTTATATATAAATTTGGTTAAAGTTATATTGGTTCAACATATAAAAAATCAAACGTATAGTAATATTGATTGAACGGGGAGAATAACATCCACTTCTAATGTATATTTAATGTAAGTCAACGGCCCGAACAGAGAACATGAGTATGATTTAATTTTGTGTCCATGGGTTCGGGTACCCGCTTATTCTCGGATCGAGCACATGTTTAGATTTAAACCCACGGGTATCTGTGGGTTTACTCGATTACTTAAAATTATGTAGAGTACTCTCTCCCATTTTCATTCATTTCTCATGATAATGTTATGTTGAATTATATCGAGTGATTTTATCATTTTAAACTATGTACTGCTAATATGATAATGTCTTATCTGTTATGAATTTTTAATTATATTTATATTATAATGTAATTCATGTAGAGTATAAATTAAACATGTGGGTTATTCGTTAGGTTTTGGGTACACGACAGATTCAGCTTTAGTTTTGAACTCATGAGTTTCGCGGATTCAATTAGGGATGACAGTTTTACCTGTGTGGGTATCTTATCTGACAGACACGAGTTTAGATTTAATTTTGTGTCCATGGGTCCACGGGTTCGGGTACCCGCTTATTTTAGGGTCGAGCACATGTTTAGATTTAAACCCACGAGTATACACATATTTACCCAATTACTTAAAATTACATAGACTTTATCCCATTTTTCATTCATTTCTCATGATAATGTTATGTTGAGTTATTTTATCATTTCAAACTATGTACTGCTAATATGATAATTTCTTTTATGTTTTATGAATTTTTAATTATATTTATATTACAATATAATTTATGTAGAGTATAAATTAAACATGTAGGTTACCAATCAGATTTCAGGTACCCAACGGATTCAGATTTAATTTTGAATCTATGAGTTTCGCGGGTTCAAGTTTACATGGGTTTCACAGATTTGCTTCGCGGGCGGGTTGTCATTAAACCCGCAATCAAACCCACACGTTTCAGATCCGTTGCCATCCCTATTGGGCATGAGCTTATGATAAAAATGATTTAGGTTAGTTTTGACAAAGAAATAAGTCAAAGATAAGTAAGTCCAAATTAAATTTGCTCAGTTGAAATGATAATCGAAACAAACTCTACACTAAGTTTAGCAAAATTTGGTGTGACAAAGTTTGACAGCGACCAAATAACCCCAAAATTTTCAAATACTCTAAAGTATTGGAAATATCATGGTCTACAAAACTGTGCTATTTGCTGTGTCAAACATTCCAATGTTTTAGATGGATTTTTTTGAGAAACCATGGTTTTACGTAAAAACTCCAAAAGTACTAATCTTGCAGTCTAGAGACTATACTCTTTTGTTCTATCAACTTTGGCTACTGCTCCATTATTCCAAAGACCAAGTTCCAAGCATCACATGACATGGATCCCAGGTTAGAACAAATGAACAATCTAGTGTAAAGTTGATCTTTTTCTAATGAATTTACAGAAAAAGTTTTTTTTTGTTGTGTATGGGCAAAACAGAAGGGAAATTATTGCATGTGCTTAAGCTGTACTAGGATCAATTCATGCTGGAAGCAACATTCAGTAGCGAAATAGCGTACATTCTCTTCAACACTTGTCGAGAAAATGAAGTGACCAATAATTTGGAGCACCTAAACAGATAAGAGATATATTTATTGCCATGTACAACAGGATAGTATCCAGTATGTAACACTTTCTGGCTGTCTTCCTGTATCCCAATCCTTCGTGCTGAATATATTGACAATGTAAACTGTACAATTAGTACTATGCATAGTCACTGCCGTTGCCAACGACTTTGACGGTGTCCAAATCATCTGACACTGTTGCTTTCATGTACAGAATGGTAACAAAATCTTGGTGTGACCACCCTTAAAGAATCGAGAAACTGTCCTGCTAGATCTGAATTCTGTTGAGTACACCTTGAGTAATTGTTTGTAGAAAATGTGACTGTTACCCCGGTGGTCTTGGAAAGAAGTGATTCCCGGGAAGAAACCTAATTAAACGAATGACATTAAGAGACATCCCATGGAAAAGTGATACGTAATACAGATTTTTGGCTGGAGACCAAGTAAGACCTACTTGTAAGTCAATCCTTGCTTGTACAGCAAGTTCAGTGGAACTGGACCAACCAGTTCATTGTTCTGCAAGAACCTGAATGGACAGGATTACAAAATTCAAGAAGCAGATGATATAGAATTACTTGTAGACCAATATCATATGGCAACAAAGAATATAAGTGTGCATGCATGAACCCTGATGAAACTGACACAAAATGGCACAACTATGAACCTTGATGAAACAAACACAAAATAGTACAAGCATGAAACTAGATGAAACCGACAGTTAAATTGCATAGGAAGGTTAACAAGACTGTCAGGCCTAAACCGCAAGGAACAGCAGACAAAAGATAGTTTTTGTCCGGCTAATTGATCTGATTTTTGATATGATTTTATTCCATTGAAGTGCTGGTACATATATATAGGGGAGAAACCAACCCCCCAAGTCCTATTCCTATTCGAACTAGGGCTGTTATCCAGCTAGCAAAACAGCTAGACATTCTAAATAGAGAGGATGTGCTGCTATAAATCCAGCACTATCTAAACTTAAACTAAGAAAAACTGGAAGCTTATCTTCTGCTATCTTAAAGAGATCACGCAGCATCACTTAACAAAAAGATATACGCCAGGTATTACTAGATCTGCGTAGATTCTACTAGATTCTTTCCTGATTTCAAAAAGATACATGCCATATTTGGTCTGGCGCAGGATTATTAATTAGGCAACAAAGACACTGACTATGCACAGAAAGTGGATTCCCTAATGCTTCAATCCATTTCTTTCAACAAGACAAAGCAGTGTAGAAACATCATCAACATCTTAGAAGCTGTGCAGGGCACAAATTGCAGAAAGCAGAAATACAATTAGCTACTTCAGGGTTACTCACATACATCTTAGGAATATATTGCCGATAAAATAAAATAAAGACATAATACCATGCAGTTATGGTGTATTCCATTTCCTTTCCTGTAAGTTGTTACTAAGAATGAGAGCTACTTTGTCAAACAGCACCACTCTCTTCATGCAACAGAGAAGCAAGGTAAAAGCATAAAAATTAAGTGGACTGACAATTGGCAAGGATGTACTATGGGTGATCTTGAACACTTGGCCACAGGCTTTGACAGCAAGGAACCGTGGTGGGGTTTTTGCAGATGGAGTGGAGAGAAGATGAAAATAAACACCTTGTGTGTACAGGCCAAAGGGGTGTTAATAATTACTCCTTAAAAACTGAACTTGGGATGATGGGGTATCTACACCTTCGTTTACCATCAAGATCTTTTGTAGATAGATATGTGGGCATGTCACATGCGTGAGTTGTTTGGAATAACTTTTGAAGTATTTAGTTTTTGGTTAATCTCATATAGTCATGTTGCTAGTCAAGGAAAAAAAGGAAACATTGTTATACCACCTACTAAATGACCTAATGTAAAGCTTCAAATTCCTCTGCCCCACCTTAGAAAACATAGGCAGTTAATAAGAGTCCAAGTCTATAATTGAGAGTCCTAGCAGATTAATGAATAGAGTCAGAGTCAGAGTCATAATGAAGTCGGATTAGTTAGCAAGGTGTAGGCTCTATAAATAGGGTTGTATTCATAAAAAAATCAATAAATAAGAAGAAAGAAATCTAATCTCTCATCCCGTTCATCTCCCTCACCTAAGTCTACCTATCATCCTGAGCAACCGCCGCCGCCTAGCTATCGCGGTGTTTATCCCATCATGGGTTCAACTCATGACACATACTCTATAACTCTTTAATCTTTATTTCATCTAAGTGTGGTTACCTCAAACAATGAATTCCCTGGACAAATAAAAGTAAACTGGAGAGATTATATTGATAAAATATTGTATACTCTAAGTTGGGTCTTGGAAATTTCTATAATTTAATTACGTATATTTCCATATTGCAGTGCATCATAACATACTAGCACCAACCACAGGTTCACATCTAATGTTAACTTTGCTATTTCGGTATTTCCTTCAAACACACACAAACCAGCTTTATGTTGAATCTCATCTATTTTTATGCCAAGGATAAATACCCTATCCAGGAGTTATATATGTAAAATTCAGATGACAATATCATCTGCAAACAGAAAAATGTGAAATTATAATGTCAGGAAAAGTTATAAAAATAAACTCACAGCTCATGCAAGGTCGTAATTGTCCCCAATGTCTGAGGTACTGTTCCATTCAACTTGTTGTCTTGCAGGTGCCTACAAGATAGATCATTTTCCTAAGTACTGTATAAGTAAGCTTTAGTTATATAGTTTGAGAATGGAAAATCAAAGGCTAACTTACAGTCGTTGGAGACTCCTCAGTTTGCTGAGATTTGGAATAGGCCCAAACAAGTTATTGTTTGCCAGAGATCTGTTCATGGTGACAATGTTAATCTTGCTGTTTTATTCAATTTAATGCACAAATAACACTTACATATCAGTCAGAGAGGTCATATTTGCAATATCAGATGAAATATATCCAGAGAGGCCCATACTTGAAAAGTTCCTGGTGCACACCAATACAGAAAATTGTTACAGCAAAGGGGAAAGAATCAGATATTATAAGCATCATGAGTTCAACTCACAATGAGATGACATTTGCTATTGAACTATCATCACAAGTAACTCCAGCCCAAGCATATCCATGAGGCATACATGGATCTCCATTCCAATCATCAGGTATATTTTGAAGGCTTCTCTTAATACTCTCCAGGGCACGTGCTGTAAAAAAATTGTAGAGTCAGGATAATTTAATAAATAGAGACCTATGCAAACCGTTCCAAAATGGTAACTAATTATAGCAACTTTTAATGCAAAACATTATTCGATACTGGTACATATGCTCACAAAAATGTTTACTGGATGATTTGAGAACCCCTAAAGTTAATATCCACACCACTCCTTGTAAGTAATAGAAACAATTCAACAAGTATATGGTGCTAACATTACACCTCACAGAGTCACCAATGACCCATGACCTATGTAGCAATTAATTTACCATAAAACATATTTTGATGGCATGCCACTACATAAATAATTATATCTAAGTAACAAAGCATCACATCTCAATACGAATGTTGAAACTCTTGCTGGTCAGACACCAACCTTAGCCCTGTAATCAACCAGCCTTCGCTCTACAGTTAGCAGTTATTGGCTAGCAGAATCAAGGTTTTCATCGAATGGCTAATATATTAAGTGCAAATAATCCAAAGGCTATTGACTTCTTGCTGACATGGATCAATGAGAGGGCATATTTAGTTGTCAATAATATAGGAGAGAAAGATGCAGCACATTACTGCCACCAAAATTCTGACACAGAAGTAGATTCCATGATTATGAATAGAACACATTGTGTCAATCAGCCAGGAAAGTCCTTAATATATATATATATTAATGTAATATAAATTATAAGGAAATATAAAAAGAAAAAATAATAATGGTAGCAACTGGCATACCATCCCGGGGAATTGTGTATCCTCCTCGAGGGAAAAGTCCAAATACCTCACCAGCATTGATAAGTGGAGGAAGACCAGAAACAGGAGTCAAGATAAGTCTGGTCAAGCCTGAAAGAATCCATTGTGTCGCAAAGACAGAAAGACCCGCTGATGTTACAGTTAGACCGTCATAGAAGCGGTAATCATTTATATATACATTAAAGGTTCTCGAATTCTTAGGCGATATATCAGCAAAATAAAGAGCAACATAATAGCTATCATTCTGGAGAGGTACTGGAGGCCATTGCAACACCAAGGGTGCCTCTTGTTCTGCCACCAAAGCCGTATTAAACACCCCAGGAGGTGGAAAATTCCAAAAATCAGCTGATGTGACGTTGTGGGTACTACTGACTGCATGTTTATTGTCCAGGAATGGCTGCCAATGGCGATCAAAGATGTCATCAGGGTACCTAAGTTTGAAAACACGAAAACATGTCAAAATCCTTTACAGATGTTGTAAAATTTACAAACACAAGTAAATGAATGGATATAACATAGCATCCCACTCTTCTTCTGTTTGTGTTTCACTGTTTCATTAGTGAGAATTAGTTGCCATGTACTTCATTTTGAAATTTTCCCAAGAAAATACACATAAATTCTCAGAGAATAACTAGAGCATGTCGCATGGGCATATTTCTTCAAAGAGGTAAATAATAGAAATGAGGTTTTAGGATCTTTAAGGTATTTCATAGCTTAATAAGTAAATCTAAGTGGCGAGTCCCAATTGTTTGCCTTAAAGTTCAATGTGCTCTATGAGCTGAAGCACCAAATTACTACTATGTACATAGCCTTCACAAGGTTAAAAGAAAGGACCTTTTCACCTGAGGAACACAACATATGTTAACAACAAAGATACTTTACATGAACCCCTGAAAATAAAAGCTAAAACCTTGAGCTATTCAGTCCAAAAAAATTGATCCAAACTCCAAAGGGTGCCACTTGTAATAAAAAAATCACATCTCCCTATAACCTCCAAATCCAACATGCCAAGATTGGCTCAGCTTTACTCACTTCTAGCGAATCATGTACTCTCCATTCAACAATTTATTACTGAGATAAACGTAATAGAGGACCAAACGGGAACTACACAAGATTTGAGGCAAGAGAGGTCGAGCACTCACTTCTCGGCATCACCTGCAGATCCAAACTTGGTGCGCGCAATGAGCCCCATGGCGCTGCTTGTGAAATTCGTGGCATTGTAGACCGAATCATGAAGTTGGATCACCTGCAGCGCGTTGATGAAAGGACCAGAGTCGGTGTAGTCTGGGTTCACGCCGAGGCAGAAAGACATGTTCCTGCCACTTGCCCCGAACACGCCCTCGTAGTACGAGGCGCTGCCGGCCAAGCTGTCGTCGGTGGTGTTGACGGCGGTCCAGAAGGTGCCGTCCACGATCATGTCGAAGACGGGAGGCGGTGAATCAGGGGAGTAGACCCCGTAGAAGAAGGTGGGGCGGAGCAGGTAACGGCGGTTGCGGTCGACGGGGAGCTCGTAACAGAACTTGGCGGCGGGACGGCGCGGGAAAACGCGGAGGGTGGCGAGCGTGGGGTCGAGCAGGCCCTGTTCGGAGAGCTTGCCGGACACGCCGGCGGAGACGTAGCGGCCATCGGGGAGCCAGACGAGGCCTCGGCGGTCGATGATCGACGCGGTGGCGCCGCAGTCGAGCAGGTAGGAGTAACCACGGAATTGCCGGGATCGAGCGGCGGCAAGGGGTGCAGCGGCGACGAGGATCAGGGAGAGGAGGAGGCGGAGGAGGAGGGCGGGCATCTCGGCGGCGTGCTGTTTCCCCTCCCGGTGTATTTCGGGTGGAAATGGAGGGGAATCGCTGTGTTTTCTCGCCGTGCGGGCGGGTTGACCGGCACTCGGCCGGCGGGGAAGGTGGGCGTGGTCAAGGAGGAGGAGATGGACGCGGTCGGCGGGATGCGTGAGCGTCTCGGCGGCGGGGGTGGTCGCGGGAGGCGGGAGCGTGTCCGGGGTTCGGTTGGGGCCGCAGTCCAGCTCCAGCCGCCAGCGCCGGCAGCAGGGCGACGCGGATTCGGGAGCGCTTTTCGGTTGCGTTGCCTTCTTCGGTGCACATCGGCTAGCCGTGCACATGGTGCACATGTGAGATCTCCACCTTCAATCTGTAATCCAACGAACAACAGGAGCTGGGGGTTATCGCAAAATGACAAAATGGGGAGGTGGGAGGTGTTTTCTGCAAAATAATCTGGTGGAGCTGTTGTCCGTTGGATTACAGATTAAAGGTGGAGATCTCACATGTGCACCATGTGCACGGCTAGTCGATGTGCACAAGATACTTTCCCTTCTCCGTGACCGCGTCCACAGCGGGTCAGCTTCAGATGGCACGCCATTAGCCATCTCACCGTGATACCATTCGAATGCCCGGTAGTATGTCAACTTACAGGGAGAAAAAAAAACATTTTGTGTTTTTTCAGTTGCTTCTACGACTGAAAATTGATTCGGCTTATGTGGTTTGGTAAATACAAGCTCACGAGCTCAGTTTGAATCGATTTTAAAAACAAGCTAAAACCTAGCTAGTCTCCAATCGATTCGTTGGATGAATCACTAATACTATTGCAAAGTTATTCTTAGATATGTTTGACTAAGTCAATTTTAATCCGTACCAAATTATAGGGTTAAAAAATATTACCTATATTTGTTTGGGCTAGATTATAATCAGATACGAGAGAATTGTTAGAAAACGATTATAGTCTAAATGCAGTGAAAACCATTATCATTACAGCTTAAATAGCCTCCTCTCGGGCACACTAAACACTGTAATATAACCAAACACTATAACATAAATAAAATATGTTATGTTTGTTAACCAAATAAATCTAATAATCCGATACATTATTATCACTTATCATTGTAATTAATTTATTAATGTTTACTTTATCTTGAGCCAATCAAACACCACCTTAGATTCTCCAATAATACCCACATATTATGTTGTGTTGAGAAGTTTACTTTCTATCTTCAAATACAAAGCTAAGTTTGACCTTCTTACACTAAAAAAAATGGTTTGTCCTCATCTAGAGTCTACCGCATATGGGCATATGATATCAATTTGTAGAATTTTTTAAATAATAATTTTAATTCAAAATTGCATTTTTATACACGATCTAAAAATACAAAATAGTCCTTGTCAGCATTTGAAGTGACGACAGAGGCTCTATCAACACTTTAAATGGCGACCGAGGCTTTGTCATGCTATGTGGGTATGTGGCCTCTATCAACACTTCATCTAGCGATAGAGGCTTTGTCGGTAGATAAAGTACTGACAGAGAGTCATCGCCCACTCCGTGCTACGTTCGTGTGTCGCGCATGCCACGCCTACCTGCACCGTCGGTCGTGCCCACCTGCCTGCTATCGTCTCACGCGTCACGTCCACCCATTTGCTACCTCATTGCCTCGCTCAATGGGTAGGCACACGACATGTGGCGAGAGGCAATGAGCATGGCACATCGCGCGAGGAGGTGGTAGTAGGCGAGCACGGTGTGAAAGTACACTGATGTTGCCTAGTGAGGGGTGAATAGGCGCTCCCGAAAATTTCTTGCAGAAATAATTAGTTTGAAAAACTTCTGAATTAGAAGTTCCTATATGGATCGGAAGTTCCGATTGGATCGGAAGTTCCAATGATTCAGAAAAACGCCACAATTGAAATTTATCTCCTAAACAAAGTAAACGAATGGAAATGTGTGCAATGATGTAGGAAACAACTTTTATACAGGAATATGTTCTAGAACCTTGCTAGCAAGTAGATCGGGCAATATCAAGTATGAGCTAGCAAGAACACGAAGAACACAAGTAGTTATTTACCGGAGTTTGAATCCCTCAATCATACATCTCTGTTGAGGGACCTCACTAGGCCGAGTCTCTTTCAACCCGTTTCCTCACTAAGCTTTAGTCGACACAAAGCTTGGATTTCTACTCGTTACCTTGTTGAAGCCAAGGTAGGGTTTGTACAAAATTCTCCGGGCACTCCACAATCTCTTGGATTCTCGCGGAGCGACGCCTAACTGTCTAGGAGGTAGCATCTCCAAGAGTAACAAATCTGTTGAAAAGGTTTTGCCAACTCAAATCTTTGTACTCAAGATTTCTCAAGAAAATCAATAAACCCAACAACCAAAAGTCTTCTCAAAATATGCGGCAACAAATATATAAGAAGATTTATGAAGAACTCTCAAGTGGAATCGCAAAGATTCGCTCTAGATTTACACTTCAAATAGAGGGAGAGTTCTAGGATTTGGGATTCAAGGCTCATGAAAAACTTTGCCCACTTGATTGTTTTCCCTCAATATTTTCGATAAAAACCCACCAACTCAACCACCCAAAATCTTATCAAAAGATGAAGCAACAAAATCACAAGAAGATTTCAAATGAACTCTCAAGACGAATCGTAAAGATTCACTCTAGATCTATACTTGAAAGAGTGGGAGAGTTTTAGAGTTTAAGAGATAGGGTTAGGGTTGAGTTACTGCTCAAAATGGCTGAGAAAGAGTGGTTTTTATAGCCCACACCCAAAATCTGACCGTTTGGGCATTTTTGGCTGCCCGCCTCAAAAGTTTCGATGCTATATCGAAAGTTTCAACCAAAAATAAATTCAAAATAGAGAGTTCAAATCAAAAGTTCCGATGGAAAAATTAATTCCAGACCGAGAGCTCAAATTGTAGGTTCTGATTTTTCATCGTATGTTCTAACAGATCAAAACTTTCGATTCAGGATCGGAACTTCCGAAATTCCTAACAGCGTTCGAAAAAACAGGTCATAACTTTTGACTCCGAAATCCATTTTTGATGATCCTTGACTTTTTGGAAAGATTATTCAAAGGGCTATCCAACCAACAAAAGAACAAAGCTTAAAACCCAAAGTATAAAAGGTTGTGGTTTTGGTTTTCTCTCAAGATAGCAATGTGATAAAACATTTTGAGCACCGAGACATATACAAACACATCAACTTTGTATCTCTATTAATAGTACAACATTTCTATACTCAAATTCAAGTATAAAGGATTTATAACAATAGGAATACCCTCACACCATCTTGTTTCTCCACTTTTGAGGGACGACAAAGTTGAAACCATTTCATCATTTGAGATTGTTCACCTATACACATTTAATTGAACATGTTAGTCCCAAAATATTTATACCTTTGTCTTGAGCAATGTTTTCTTTGAATTTTAGCTTGATGTTGATCAACATATGAAGTGTGGGTGCTTCCAAATATTCAAGCCATTTGATATCCTTAAATACATGAAGCCCAGACTTGCTCTTCTCTTCATCAACTCTTGCATTTCTTGAATAAGAGATGTGAATCACCCATAGTTTTATTTTGGACTTACTTGGTTCATCGGTACAAAGCTTCTAATCTCTCTTCACCATCGCATTGATCATTTGGAGCCAAGCCTCCTCTTGCCCTTCACCTTTGCATGGTCCTTCGTAGCCGAGTATTACTTGCCCTTCACCATATTGTCAAATAAAACTACTTCTTATCCTACATCTTCAATATGTCCACTTGATCCTCATGATTAATATTCCGCTTAATCCTCAATATATAATTAATGGTATAATTTCAATTGAACTTCACTATTAATAACTGCTTATCAATCATCCAATTTACCTTGTATTTTCCATAATATTTGAATATACTTGACAAAGCTTCTATATCCATGGAAGATTGACTAAGATTTTATATCAAAGAGAGTTGAATATGACTTTGATCAAAATTCTAGTTGTTGATTATCAACTTCAAGAGCAATCAACCTTTTAGCTTAATGCCGGAACTTAACCTAACACACAAACTCATGAAAATGGTTAGTCCTAATATCCGTTGTCATTAATCACCAAAACTCAATATAACTCAGGGATTGAGATCTTTCACAGTGCACCACATCGCTCGAGGAGGTGGCACGGACCGTGAGGTGCGATGCAGATGGGTTGGTGGCGGGCATGTGGTCAACACCGGGCGTGAGGTGACAACGAGCGGGTGGGCGCAGCTAGTAGCGTGGTACATGAGGCACTGTGCATGGTTAATGGTTTAACATATAGCCTAGAGATCCCAAATGGAGCATCAAGCCTACTAGTAGTTATGTACTCTTCGTAGTCTCTATTATTGTTGGATTGGAGCACTAGGGGCATCTACGCTAGGGTGTCAGGTTAGATGGCCACCTAGGGTGCGAACCTTGTAGGATTAGTGTGAAAAGGGTCTTATCATAACTCTTTTTCGAGGTACCATGGTGGTATTAAGGCGCATGGTGACATGTTGTAGGGTTATGTTTTGTGGGAAAAGTTGTACACCTCTGATGAGAGTAGAACTATATGAATAGCATTATCCATATTCAAGGATAGGCAATGCAATGTATTTTGTGATTAGTCCCACTGTTACTAAATCAAATATGGTATTACTTTTTGTTTAACCTAATTAGCTCTAGTTTAGAGTGGTAAGGTTGGTTTCGGGTCTTACAGCTCTAGGTAGAGCTATTCGGTGATTGGTTAATATTGTTTTTAAGGTTCTAACTTAATTAGAATGACTATAGAAATTATGTCTCTCTTCAAGTGCTATTTTATGCAAACTTGTCATATTATGTCGCGCTTTGTTATTCATGTGTATTATTACTGTTCCACTTGGATGCTTGTTAAGTATTCAAATACCCACCCTTGCATTCCCCCATCATCAGAAGAGCAGTTCGTTAACGACGATGAAGGTGGTGCCTTGTGAGATAGGCCTAGTCAAGTCTACGTGTAGAATGGAGTCATTGTTATGTCATTTAGGAGCATTTATTATTATCTCTAGTGTTTTGAGGTTCCAACGCCACCTTTGTAATAAAGTATACTATTTATTTCATCGTGAGCAATTATGCTTTTGAGTTCCAATAAATTGTCCATTATGTGCCTAGGCTTATTCCTAAGGGAGGAAACTTTCTGCACAAAAAATTGTTAGAAAAGGGTTGGAATTTATGGGTGTGACACTAGCACTAGGGGTGAAAGTGGATCAGATTCGAGCGGATAATACAGATACTATATCATATACCATTTTTGTATTGCGGATTCAAATTCGGATTGGATGTTAAACGGATGCGGATACAAAATAGATTATTTTGGATATAAGAATCAGTGCGAAGTCAGAGAAAACTCAGGTCAAAAAAATATTAAAACTATCGGATAATATAACAATGTGTATGATAATGGGAATAGATAATAAATATAAAAATGCTTATAGACAATCATACAAATTATTGATGCCGAGATTTGGTAAAGCCTAGAGCCTACCAAGGATGTCGTACAGTCAACCAAAGTCAAGAAGAGTCCAATCAAAGATGGTCAAGAAAACTCGTCCATGTTGTTACAACAGGGCAAGATGCAGAGGAGCCGATGGACATAAAGTTGAAAAGAAGATAAATCTAGAATCGGTTAGGATAGAGTACTTGGACGAAAAGTCTCCGGACTATAAATATGTACCCCTAGTTAGATTAGAAACACACATCTCTGTCAAACAACTACTCGGCGCATCGCCACCCTTGGTTCCCAAGGTTTATCTCGGCGAGGTTCGACATTCGGAGCTGGGCTGCATCGTTTTGATCTCCGGCGAAAAGGTGAGTCCCGCCACCCCCGACGACCGTATCGACTAGGTCAGTATCCTCACGGCTGCATCAGATTTATCTCTTGAGGTGAACGTCGAAACAATACGATTGTCTGTTCTCAGTGTATTGGCTAGGTCTAAGGCTGCATCAGATTGATCTATTAGATTGATGTGACCTAGGTGTGGTAGTTTGAGGCTTCATCGGTTAAGTCTGACATCTCTTTCTATTGTATATTTTTCATGCTATATACCGTCCATCTAAATAAAGCATGCCCAATACTTTGATATATTATTAAAATCATCATGATTAGCTATTGTTTTGGTTTGGTCTAATCTAGTTATTGTGATGATTTTCATGATATAGACATGTTAACTGGCACATTTTATTTATTTTTGTCAGAGTACAAGCCGATGGGTTATCTTCAATTCAATGCCACATCTTATTCGCCATTGGAAAAGCGCTCATCAACTTATGTGGTAAAACTGCCCATCTTATCGGCTGATGGCACGCTCACACGATTGCTTCACCCCTGGTCATCGGCCCTATGTCCGATAGGCATGACATTCCATGAATATCCCATCCTCATTGTGGCCCTCGGCTCGATAGCCGATAGGCTATGCTATTGATCATATTTTCCTGTTTCCTTATCAGTTGCAGGGTCAAACTGATTGGCATGCCTTGAACCTCTTTTTTAGAATGTAGGACCTGCACTGGAGTTAAGCAAATCTCCCAGGCCACATGTGTGTCAAAGTGTGATAAAAAAACACACCAACTTGCTTTTTGGCACGCCCGGTGGGACCCTAGACTTTGCCCGTCAATCAGACAAGACTCAGAATAGTAACACCATTGGAGTAACAGATGGCGAGGTTGGACCAATCCATAGTAAATAGTCCAAGATCACTCTATGAAGATGACATCAACGAAACGGAGGGTAAACTTAGCTAGGGTTTCACCGCGGCCGATGAACTTCAAGAAGTAGACATCGGACCCAGTTACAGGCCAAGGCTAACCTTCGTAAGTGATCAACTTCCTGATGAGATAAAGAGTGTACTAATCACGTTGCTTAAGTAGATCGATCATAGAACATCGATTGCTGATAAAATAGGGATATTGGCCATTCAAGCAGTCACCCCGATGATTTAAGGTAGAAAAATACCCAGATATCAAGGCTGAGGTAACAAGGCTATACGACGCATGGTTCATAAGACTGTGTTGATATGCGAAATGGGTGTCAAATATAGTACAAGTGTGGAAGAAAAGTGGGAAGCTTAGAATTTGTGTTGATTTCAGAGATCTGAATAAGGCAACCCCAAAAGAAGATTACCCAATGTCGATCGTAGATTTGTTGGTAGATGCCGCATCAGGTCATAAGATCATCAACTTCATGGATGGGAATGCAGGCTATAATCAGATTTTCATGGCTAACGAAGATATTCATAAAACGGCTTTCCAGTGCCTAGGAGCCATCAGATTATATGAGTGGGTAGTGATGACCTTCGGCTTGAAGGACGCCGGAGCAACTTACTAGAGAGCCATGAATTATATTTTTCACGACCTGATCAACATGTTAGCAGAGATATACATTGATGACACTATGGTAAAATCAAGTAGTATTCGAGACCACGTGGCCGACCTATGGCAAGTTCTAGAGAGGGCTCGGAAATACGTATTGAAGATGAATCCCGAAAAATGTGCCATTGGTGTATCGACGGAGAAGTCCTGGGTTTTATTGTGCACGAAAGAGGGATCGAGATCAGCCAGCGTAGTATCGAGGCCATAAAGAACACTCAACCCCCTGCCGATAAAACTAAATTGTAGTCATTGATCAGGAAGATAAATTTCCTCACAAGGTTCATAGCAAACCTCTCAAAGAAAATAGAGCCATTCTCTCCATTGCTAAAGTTGAAGCCCGACTAGGAATTCACATGGGGACACAAGGAGCAGAGAGATTTTAACGAAATCAAAGAATACTTAAGTTCACCACCTGTACTGATACCACCACAGAAATAGGCCCCGTTCAAGTTATATTTATCGGGTGATGATGAAGTCATCGACATAGTTCTGATTCAGGAAGTCAACAAGAAGGAGAGGGTAATTTTCTATCTCAACAGGAGGCTCCTAGACACCGAGATATGATTCCCGGTGGTGGAGAAGCTCTGTCTATGCTTGTACTTCGCATGCACTGAGTTGAGACATTATCTGCTTTCAACGGAGTGCACCATAGTATGCAAGGCTGATGTCATCAAATATATGCTATCGACCCTAGTGTTGAAAGGACGTATTGGAAAATGGGTCCTCGCTCTAACCGAATTTGATCTAAGATATGAATTGGCTAAAGCAATAAAAGTTCAAGCGATAGCCGATTTCATAGTTCAGCACAAGGACAAGGCAGTAACCCATGTAGAGCTGGCACCATGGTTGTTGTTCTTTGACGGGTCGGTATGCCGGCATGGATGTGGTATCGTCCTGGTGATCGTCTCCCCTCGGGGGCATCATTTTAGTTTTCCTACACCATCAAGCCGTTCTCCACCAACAATTAGGACGAGTATGAAGAAGTGCTAAAAGGATTGCAGTTATTGGAAGAAGTAGAGGCCAACACAGTGGAAATTTTGAAGGACTCTCTGCTGATTATGAGACAACTATTAGAGGAATATGAATGCAAGGACGATGTTCTAAGAGAATACCATGATCAGTGCCAAGCCATAATGACAAGTTTTCGAAGCGTGACTTTCACTCATATCCTAAGAGAGCAAAACTCGAAGGCAAACGATTTGGCCCAAATGGTGTCGGGATACAAGCCTATGGCTAGGTCAATTGAAGTGGAAAATTGTGAAAATAGAAGCCGATGATTGGAGCCATGACATCATCAACTATTTGAAGAATCCTTCAACGTCGGCGCCAAGAAAACTCAGATATCAAGCAACAAAATACGTCTTGCTCAGTGAAGCTTATACCACTGGATGATCGATGGGGTTCTCCTCAAGTGCATAAGCA
Source organism: Zizania palustris (assembly GCA_019279435.1). Classification (NCBI taxonomy): domain Eukaryota; kingdom Viridiplantae; phylum Streptophyta; class Magnoliopsida; order Poales; family Poaceae; genus Zizania; species Zizania palustris. Next base: position 21,789,577 of record JAAALK010000284.1, read on the forward strand.
TCAAAGAAGCTAAAGTGGTGATGTGTGAGGTACACGATGGCATATGCTAGACACACCAATCGGCCCAGAAGATGAAGTGGTTGCTTTTGAGAGCAGGTTATTTTTGGTCGACTATGATAGAGGACTGCATAAGATATTATAAGGGCTATCAAGATTGTTAGAAATTTGGAGACATCTAGAGGGCACCCGCTTTAGCAATGAACCTAATAATCAAACCCTGGCCCTTTAGGGGATGGGGTATCAATATGATCAGCCAAATCTACCCGGCATCGAGAAAATATTATAAATTCATAATAGCAGCCACTGATTATTTCATGAAGAGGGTAGAGGTTGTTCCACCCAAGAAAGTCACATCTACCGATGCCATAGAATTCATCAGGGGGCATATAATATATCGGTTCAAAATTCCACAGACTATCACCATAGATCAAGGGACAATTTTCGTATCAGAGGAATTTCAGCAGTTCGCAACCAGTATGGGGATCAATTTCTTAAATTCATCGCCATATTACGCATAGGCTAATGGTCAAGCAAAATCATCCAATAAGAGTTTGATCAAGTTAATAAAGCGTAAGATCAATGAACAACCGAAGTGTTGGTATCAGTCCTTATCAGAAGCACTCTGGGCTTGTCGGATGGCACATCACAGATCTACTCAAGTGCCACCATATCAGTTAGTCTATGGCCACGAAGCAGTATTACCATGGAAGAATAGCATCAACTCAAGAGGGACCACACTATAATATCAACTCACAGATGATGATTATTATAATTTGATGACAGATGACCTATACGATCTAGCATAGGTCCAATTGAGAGCCCTCGAAAAGGTTGAAGAAAACAAAGCAAGGATTTCTAGGTTCTATAATAAGAAGGTGGTACCGAAATCATTTGAATAAGGAGAGCTCGTATGGAAACTTATCCTACCTATCGGGTTTAACAACAATTGGTTCGGTAAGTAGTCCCCAAATTGGGAGGGACCATTTCGGATACATCGAGTAGTGCCCAACAACACCTATTTACTTGAAGGACTGGACGGAGAAGTATTTGAGAAAGCATTGAATGGGAAATATCTAAAGAATTAGTTCCCAAGCATTTGGATCAACGCCTAGGGATCCACGCGCCAAAAAACCGATACCAGTGTTATCGCCTTCAGACAGCCGATGCAGAAGCATCGTATGCCATAGAACATAGACAAGATACATCCAATCTCCCAAACTACAAGGCGAAAGTGTTACACAAATTTATGAAAGAAAGAAAAATTGCCTAGCAGGCTCCCGTCGGCTTCACTTTCAAATCGACTTCTTCCACCAGCAGCGATCGATGTTCCTTAGCATGATTAGTGATCTAGGCTCGCCTTCCGTTCACCCACGCCATGGGAGTAGGGGCACCAGCGTCTAGGTTTGTAGTGGCCAATACAGACCCGTATTGTATCGGTCGGCCACTGAAGCTCACCAAGGGGCACCGGGATCGACATCCTACATAAAGCAAGTTCCATTAGATGGAATAGAAGATGGTAGAGAACGAATGGAAAGGGGTCATGAAATTTACCTCGGGCACTACATCGGTGTCATTTGGGTGAAGCCACTCCCAGTAAACCAAGGAGGAACGATTGAAGATATGTTACTTCAACTCATTCCACCATCGGTGGAAGTCTATGGAAGTCACCCGGCAGGCCGTCTAAGAAGTAAGATCCACAATGAGGATCCTGTCGGTCATATGGGAAGGCAACCCCATTCCAAGGAGCTCGTGACTCTCCCATGGCTTCGAATCTGACCGACAAAAAAGAGATGGGGCGGGAGTTGGCCGAAGCCTAGCTATCAGGAGAAGGCTTATGGATAGTAAAATTCAAAAGAGGTCCAATGAGGGCGTTCATCGGTAAAGTCACCAGGAAGCAAGCAAGGAGAGGTTGCGGCTAAGAATATACAAAGGGATTCTTCATCCCGAGACACATCAGGCAAGACTAGCTAATGAGGGCGTTCATACTCCGAGTAATACCCGAAGGGGAACTAGATGGTTCGATCGGAGAATCCAATATAGAAGCTCTTGAAAAAAACGACCAAAGCCGCGGAATACAAGAAGAAAGTAGGGACAGATGCTGTCGCTTTGCCCAAGGAAGAGCAATGGCAATAGGTGGGGATGGCTGGTTCTGAAAACTCGGCTAGAAAACGCGACTGGGCAAGAGGAATCCCTCCAATAATGTTAGCCATATAAACTGAGAAACCAAGTGTTGGTTTCAGTATTTGTGATGAGTGATTGACAGGCTTTTACCCTCAGGTTCGAAGGGGTACCTCCGAAGGGGGTTCGGAGGTTGTACCTCCAGAAGGGGTTCGAAGGTTGGACCTCCGAAGGGTGTTCGGAGGTGGTTTCACCGAAGGATGTTCGGTGGTTGGTTGCTGCAGCTGTTGCAGCGGAGTGTGCTTGTCGGAGGGGTCCGACAGTACACGATGACTGGGTGTGTACCGATGGCTTCGGTACTTTGGGCGGTACACCAGAGTGTGTGCCGGAGGTTGCTAACCCGGAGAGGTCTCTGGAGTACTGGATACACTTGTCTGCTTGTCTGTGGTGCGCAGGGACTTCGGAGGCAACGGACAGGTTCGCGGCAGGTGAACCTGGGTCAAGCGGGAGGCTTGATGCTAGGGGAGCGGGGAGCTCCGTCACGGTGGCTGCGAAGGGGGTCCGGGTCGGTCCTCGGGTCGAGGTGCGCCAGGTGAAGGCAGAGAGTGCGGAGCGTGGCTCCGGGTGAAGGTACTCCGAGACAAAGTCCTCGAAGGTGAGGCACTTCGAAGGTACTCCGGATGGAGTGACTTCGGAGTTGGATAGATCAAGTCCTCTGCGGAGGCAAGGAGTTCGAAGTGTGCTCCGGAGGGAGACATTCGAAGGTACCCGACGAAGGTCTCAGAAGTCGAGGTGCATCGAAGGCATGGTCCGGGTGAGGCTCGTCGAGGAGTGTGCTCGGGGAGAGACACTGCGACGAAGGGCTCATGTAATGCTTCGTGCGGAGGCCTTGGACGAAGGAGGGACTTCGAAGGGTGGTACTCCGAAGGTGGGGCTTCGGAGTGTGGTTGTCTTGTGGGACTTCGGCCTGCATGGCTTCGGTACACGGACTGACGGAGTTCGAGCTGGGCGGAAGCTGCGAAGCCGTGGTGGTCCACTCCGGATGTGTTGGTGCGAAGGCCAAAGGGCTTTGACGGCTTCGGCTCAAAACTGTCACTGTATTGAAGACTGACTTCGGTGAAGCGAAGGCCATCTGGCTCAAGGCTTCTCACCGAAGCTACCGCACCCCTCGCGGGCGAAGGGGGGCTTCAGAAAGGTCAAAGGCTGCAAGTCTGACAGTGTCTGCTCTACAAAAAGCTGGCGTTGTCCCCTCTGCAAAGGCTGACAGAGAAGCCTCCAATAAAGTTGACTACCTTTTGTACCCCTCAGTTCTGTAGAGACAAAACCAATGTAAACCCTAGGGGTAAAGTAGTCAATTCCTTTGGGTGAACTGTGGGCTATAAATATGGGGGCTCGGTAGGTAACATTTAACACTTTGAGCATTTACTGTTGAGCTCCTGTAGCCACACACTTCGTTGTATTCATCCAGAGTTCAATTTTATTGTGTTCCTTGTTCAAGCGGTGAAGCCCTGCTTCTGTGTGCTTTTTGCTTGAGCTCGCTTTACATACCTCGCTAGTTGTAGTGCGCCGAAGCCTGTCTAGGCGAAGGGTGTTTTTGTGCGATGTGTGTTTTTCAGTGCGCGTTCGCTCTGTGTAACTTGAGGCTAGACCTCACTGCTTACTAGCGAAGCCCTGATCGAAGCCCGTTTTGCTTCTTGTGTCGAAGCCCCTAGCGAAGTCTATTAGTGTGCGTTTAGACCTTCGTGTACGAAGCCCAGCACCAGTTGCTGCTGCCAAGTACATGGTCGAAGTCCTCAGAGGGTCGTCCACTCTTGCGAAGGGTGAACTGCGAAGCCTGCTCGAAGCACCCTGTGTGCGGAGCCTGCACTGACTTAGCAGAGTAGTTTTTCGAGGGTTGTAAGTGGAGCGAAGTCTTCTTGGCTTCGAACTTTTGGACCTGCGAAGCCTGTGTTCGGAGTTGTCAAAGGACCTCCGAACCAGACCTCCGAAGGTAGTGTTCGAAGCCTGTTCCGCAGAAGACAGAACTAAAACCGAAGGCTAGTTTTTAGCCCGAATTTTTAAAAGCTCCCATTCACCCCCCCTCTGGTCGCCATTTCCGGTCCAACAATTGGTATCAGAGCAGGTTAAGATCACCAGTTGACCTTAACCGGTTTTGTGATCTGTTGGCGACATGGATAGAGGCAGTAAAATTCCTCTGTTCGATGAGACTGATTTTGCATACTGGAAGGTGCGCCTGGAGGCTTACTTGCTAAGCCAAGGAAATGCAATTTGGGAGATTGTGGACTCACAATACTCCATCCCTGATACTCGCACCACTCAAACAGAAAAAGATCAGTATAATGCCAACTCCAAGGCTAGGAATATACTGTTCATTGGTTTGAGCCGGAGTGAGTTTGATAGGGTGCAGCACCTTAGGACTGCTAGGGAGATTTGGACAACACTCACTATTTTTCATGAGGGCTCTACACAGATTAAGGCCAGGCGCCAAAGCACATACAATCAACAGTATCAGCTGTTTGTGCAGGCACCTGGTGAATCTATAGATGTCATGTTTTCTCGCTTTGATGTGATAGTGAGTAACTTGCGATCCAACGGGACGCTTGCTTACAATGATCATGATAGGGCTATCAAGCTTCTCTATGCTCTTGACCGTAGCATATGGGAAGTGAAGATATCCAGCATTAAGGAGTCTGCAGGTTATGACACATTGACCTGTGATGAGCTCTTTAGCAAGCTGAAGTCCACAGAGATTGCCAAGGCATCTCTTGCTGTGCACAGAAGCTCTTTGCCACAGCCATTGGCATTGGTTTCTAGCACTAGCCGTGGCACCACTGCCGAACCAAGCACATCTGGCACTTGTGTTCTTGCAGATGGTTTTGCTTTGTCCTCCCTGGTCTCCGTCACAAAGGAGCAGGTGGACACTCTAGATGATGATGAGCTTGCTCTCATTGCCTGGAGGTTCACCCGTTTTCACCATGAGAGACGGGATCAGAGGAGAAGTGGTTTTAGTGGTTGCTTTGAATGTGGCGACACCTCTCACATTAAGGCCAATTGCCCTAAGCTCAAGAAAAGAGATGAGAGTGAGCGCCCCAAATACCACAAAAGGAGAGGAAACCCTTTGTGAAGGGCAAGCGCGGCAAGGTGGTTAAGAGAGTAGCCAAAGCCGCTTCCAGAGCTTTTGTTGCTGCTCTCAGCGACATCGACACTTCCTCAACTGAGGAGTCGAGCTCTGAGGAGGAGGAGTCCCCAAAGAAGGAGGACAAGAAGGACAAAAAGGGACGAGACTTCACCGGCCTTTGCTTCATGGCCGACAGCGATCACAGCGGCGATGAGCTTGACTCATCTGAGGTACCACTATCCTATGACCAGCTTTCAATAAAACTAGATGAGCTGAATGAAGTAGTTCTTGGTCAGGATAGATTGCTTGTGCAAGCCACTAGAGAAAGAAAAGACCTTAGACTTAGGCTAGAATCTGTTTCTACTGAATATGCCATGCTTAAGTCCAAAATTAATGATGCTGAATGTGATTCTTGTACCACTGTCATGGGTGAGCTTGCTCAGTTGCGTTCTGTTCATGCTCAAACTCTTTTTGAGCTTGAGACTGCACAGAAGCATCTTTTGGAGGTGGATTCTAGACCTCATGATATTATTGAATGCATGAACTGTTCTTTATTACGCGAGAGCATTAATTTACGTGATAAACATGTTCATGATTTAGAGGCTAGACTGGAGAGGGCCGGTAGTTCTAAGGATGTGCAGCCTGTGTGTGACACTTGCATCACCCTTAATGACCAGCTAGGCACTGTTAGAGAGCGAGCTGAGAACCTCATGTCAGAAAATGAATACCTTCTTTCCGTGGTTAATAAATGCACTGAGGGAAAGGGTAGGATGGATTTGCTCTTGGCCAAAACCAAGATGTGTGCTGACAGAGCAGGGTTAGCTCTAGGTTTGGGTTTTGAGAGGATACCTTCAGAAAGTGAAAACAAAATTGTTTTTACCTCTCCCACTACCCTAGAGAAAGAGAGAGCTCTGTTAGACACCCCATCAGCCAAAAAGCCTACCCGACCACCAAAGAAAGCCACACCTCCTGCCAAGAAAAATCCTCCCAAGAAAACCACTCAGAAGAAACCCAAGGAGCCTGTGAGAGTTGCTCCTGTGACCCATGAGAGTGCCCCTAGGAGAGTGTTTCACTGTTCTTACTGTCAGCGGGCGGGTCATTTGGTTGAGTTCTGTTTTCGTCGCATCAAGGATGAGCAACGCTCTCAGGCGATGAGTTACCAGGACATGCATTACCCATCTTTAGGTATGCATGAGTCTGAGTTTTACTATCGTCCTGCTTTTGAGGCTCCTCGTGCTTCTCGGAGAGGTTTTGCTCCTCGAGGTGTTCACCATGTTCCATATGGTGGTAGACCTCGGGCGAGTAGCTTTGTACCTCGTCAGAGTAGGAGACCTCGACATGTTGTTTGATCACAGCATGTAGGTAGACCTCGCACTTTGCATCATTTCGATTTTCCTGTGCGTAGACAATCTACTTTTACTGTGCCTACTACTCGTGTCACTCAGTGCTGGATGCCTCGTCATTATTTCACTCACCCCAGCACTGAGCGATCGAGATATTATTATCATGTGTAGGCGACAGATCGAGGCTTGGAGGGCACATGGATCATGGACTCCGGTTGTTCGCGCCACATGACCGGAGATGCAGCTTGGTTCTCCAGCCTCACCTCAACCAAGCAAAGGGAACATATCACCTTCGGAAACAATCGAAGGAGTAGAGTGAAAGGTAAAGGTGTGGTAAGAATTAACTCGAATTTCACTCTCAAAGATGTTGCTTTGGTTGAAAATCTGGGATACAATTTGTTGTCTGTATCTCAGTTGCTTGATGAGGGCTTCGAAGTGCGATTTCATCGCGATACTTCGCAAGTGCTCAATTCTTATGGCGTTGTGGTGTGTAAGATCTTTAGAGTTGGGAGAGTTTTTGGAGCTGATTTTTCAGAATCGGCTGGTTCTTCTCATTGTCTTGTTGCACATTCGACTTCTGAGCTTTGGAAGTGGCATAGGAGACTGGGGCATATGAGCTTTGAGCTGCTCGCTCGTCTGAGCGCCCTAGGTCTGATCCGAGGATTGCCCAAGCTCAAGTTTGAGAAGAATTTAGTTTGCGCTCCTTGTCGACATGGAAAAATGATTGCTGCTTCGCATTCGCCAGTCACCACAGTGATGACTGAACAACCCGGAGAACTTCTCCACATGGACACTGTAGGTCCTTCTCGGGTTAGTTCTTTAGGTGGCAAGTGGTATGTATTAGTTGTTGTCGACGATTTCTCTCGCTACTCTTGGGTCTTCTTTCTTGCCAGCAAGGATGAAGTGTTTTCACACTTTCAGAGCTTGGCTTTGAGACTTTTTACTGAACTCCCTGGTGCATTGAAATTCATTCGAAGTGATAATGGCACTGAGTTCAAAAATAGTCTCTTTGTTGACTTTTGCATGGAGCATGGCATAGAACATCAATTCTCTGCTCCGCGGGTTCCTCAACAAAACGGTGTTGTTGAGAGGAAAAACCGCACTTTGGTTGAGATGGCTAGGACGATGCTTGATGAGCATAGGACTCCTAGAAAATTCTGGACTGAGGCCATGAACACAGCATGTTACATCTCAAACCGGATCTTCTTGCGCTCAATTTTAAATTTAACATCTTATGAGCTGCGTTTTGGGAGACAGCCCAAGGTTACTCATCTTCGAGTTTTTGGCTGTCGCTGCTTTATCCTAAAACGTGGTAACTTGGATAAATTTGAGTCGCGATCTTCTGACGGGATCTTTTTGGGTTACACAACACATGGTCATTCTTATCATGTTTATAATTTAGAGACTAACATTGTCATCGAGTCATGTGACGTGACTTTTGATGAATCAACCCCCTCTGTTAGTTCTGCATTTGAACAGGCAAATGAACACAACATGGAACAGACCATCTTCGAAGAAGAAGATCCCGGAGAATTCGAGGATGAACCCCTGCTACCCTCGACAACAACCCCCGAAGCCGACCCCACTTCAACCACTTCGGCACGAGGTCCCGAAGCGACTACCTCAACATCGATCATCTTGGACCACTCCAACGCACAAGTTGAGGGGGAGACTGCATCCCGCCGCGAGGCTCCACACCATGTTCAAAGGATGCATCCTCCAGAGCAGATCATTGGTGAGCTTGATCAAAGGGTAACACGTTCTCATGCTCATTTCATTGATTCCGCTTTTGTTGCTTCTTTCGAGCCCTTAGATGTTAGTCATGCACTTTCTGATTCTAGTTGGATCAATGCCATGCATGAGGAACTTGAAAATTTTGAGAGAAACCAAGTGTGGTCTTTAGTTGATCCTCCACCAAATGTTCATTTCATTGGAACAAAATGGATTTTCAAAAATAAACAAGGGGAGGATGGGACTATAGTTAGAAACAAGGCTAGACTTGTAGCTCAGGGCTTTTCTCAACTAGAAGGGATTGATTTTACTGAAACTTTTGCACCCTGTTGCTCGCCTTGAGGCCATTAGGATTTTGCTTGCCTTTGCGTCATCCCGGGGATTCAAACTCTATCAAATGGATGTCAAAAGTGCTTTTCTTAATGGCTTCATAGGCGAAGATGTTTATGTAAAACAACCCCTGGTTTTGAAAACCCCAAGTACCCACATAAAGTCCTTAAACTTCATAAGGCTCTTTATGGACTCAAGCAGGCCCCTCGGGCATGGTATGACAAACTTAAGTCTTTTCTGCTTGAGCGGGGGTATTTGATGGGCTCTGTTGATAAAACTCTGTTTACTCTCAAGCATGGCAAAGATTTCCTCCTAGTTCAGATTTATGTGGATGATATCATCTTTGGTGGCTCTTCTCATGCTTTGGTTGCCGAGTTTGCAGATGCCATGAGCAGGGAATTTGAAATGTCAATGATGGGTGAACTCACCTTTTTCCTTGGTTTGCAAATCAAGCAAAGAAAACAAGGTACTTTTGTCCACCAGACAAAGTACACCAAGGACCTGCTCAAGAAGTTTGACATGTCCGATGCGAAGCCCCTCGCCACTCCAATGGCTACATCTGTAGCATTGGACCCTGACGAAGATGGAGAAGCCGTAGATCAGAAGGAGTTCCGAAGCATGATCGGCTCCCTCCTCTACTTGACTGCTACGAGGCCGGATATACACTTCGCTGTGTGTCTGTGCGCTCGTTTTCAGGCTTCACCACGAGCTTCGCACCGCCTAAGCGGTCAAGCGCATCCTAAGGTATCTCAAACATACCCTTGAATTTGGCATATGGTATTCATCATCTTCATCTTTATGTCTTCGAGGTTATTCCGATGCGGATTTTGCTGGGTGTAGGATTGATAGGAAGAGTACCTCTGGTACTTGTCATTTTCTGGGTACTTCTTTGGTTTGCTGGTCTTCCCGCAAACAGTCTAGTGTTGCACAATCGACGGCTGAGGCCGAATATGTTGCTGCAGCTAGCTGTTGCTCTCAGATTTTGTGGATGGTTTCCACTTTGCGGGATTTCGAGTTAGATTATAAGAGTGTTCCACTTTTCTGTGATAACACTAGCGCTATTTGTATTGCAAATAACCCGGTTCAGCATTCCAGAACCAAACACATTGATGTGCGATATCATTTTCTCAGAGATCACAATGAGAAGGGTGATATTGAACTTCAATATGTTGATACCCAACATCAGCTTGCCGATATTTTCACAAAACCCCTCGATGCTTCTCGATTTGCCTACTTGCGTGGGGAACTTGGTATTTGTCACCCTTACGGCATTTTGTGAGGGGGAGCAATTTTAGATGGATGTGCATTTGCTAATTGTGTTGAAATTGCATTTACATCTTTTGCATTTATATGCCTGCTTATAATTCATGAAATCATGTCAGCTCAGCTCCATTTAATTTATCTGAAACATTCATGTGCATGTTGTTTTCTTTTCAAAATCAAATCGTGCTCACTGCTTAGTCTTGAATCTAGCATGTTTAGGCCGGACTGCTTTAGCTATCTTTTATCTACTTGCTAGCAAGACACATTTCTTTGGATGCTAAAATTGCAACTTGAAAAATTGATCTACATCTTCATGGATATTCATAAAATGTCGAACAATTGGTTCATTTAGTTCAAATAAAAATTCCATGATTTGCATGCTTTAAGTGAAAAGATCCAGGTGGGTTTGTTTGTCGCACTACTCTATTCTAGACTGCTTTCCATTGCACATTGGTCTGAACTGGAATAGTGTAGTGTGTGCCAAAATCATTGCCTTAAGCTTCTTATGGCTTTCATGCCTAGGCTTGGCCGGATTGGAAAGTATAAGGTGGACAAACAAATAACCCCTGGCACTAAGAAAAGAACGACAACATTCTTTGATCATCAAGTTTGCTTTCATGCTCCATTTGAACTGGACTTGTCTGTCTAGAGTAGAATTTGACTAGCTTTGCGCAGTCCTGCTTTTACTTGTCTAGTTTCCTTGACTAAGTGGTGATGCTTTTATTTCAAAAATGATCAAATCACATGCTTCATCATGTTTTTAGAGAATGTTAATTTGAGCTGAGCCCATGATCATTGGTGTTATTGTTGGCATATTTTTGCTTTACATGTCTCTGCAATTCTGCTCATTTCCAAGCTATGCATCTTTTTCATGCTCCTTGATGCTTGCATTGCCAAAGGGGGAGAGACTTGCTACGTTCTCTGCCGCAACGGGGTATAATTTCCAAAGGGGGAGAAAATTTGACATAAAGGGGGAGAAGGTTCTTTGTTGCCAAAAGGGAAAACTTAACTCAGGGGGAGCTTTTATTGCCGAAGGGGCTTTTACTCTTTAGAAAAGAGGGAGGAAAATTCTTTTGTCAAGTGACATGGTTTGGCTCTTTTCTGAGTCTTTATGGTCACTTGTGTGCTGAAAGTTTTTAAATTTTCTTGGATTCAAAGTTGGTTGTCAATGCATTCATCAAGGGGGAGATTGAGAAACCAAGTGTTGGTTTCAGTATTTGTGATGAGTGATTGACATGATTTTACCCTCAGGTTCGAAGGGGTACCTCCGAAGGGGTTCGGAGGTTGTACCTCCGGAAGGGGTTCGGAGGTTGGACCTCCGAAGGGTGTTCGGAGGTGGTTTCACCGAAGGGTGTTCGGTGGTTGGTTGCTGCAGCTGTTGCAGTGGAGTGTGCTTGTCGGAGGGGTCCGACAGTACACGATGACTGGGTGTGTACCGATGGCTTCGGTACTTTGGGCGGTACACCGGAGTGTGTGCCGGAGGTTGCTAACCCGGAGAGGTCTCCGGAGTACTGGATACACTTGTCTGCTTGTCTGTGGTGCGCAGGGACTTCGGAGGCGATGGACAGGTTCGCGGCAGGTGAACCTGGGTCAAGCGGGAGGCTTGATGCCAGGGGAGCGGGGAGCTCCGTCACGGTGGCTGCGAAGGGGGTCCGGGTCGGTCCTCGGGTCGAGGTGCGCCAGTGAAGGCAGAGAGTGCGGAGCGTGGCTCCGGGTGAAGGTACTCCGAGACAAAGTCCTCGGAGGTGAGGCACTTCGAAGGTACTCCGGATGGAGTGACTTCGGAGTTGGATAGATCAAGTCCTCTGCGGAGGCAAGGAGTTTGAAGTGTGCTCCGGAGGGAGACATTCGAAGGTACCCGACGAAGGTCTCAGAAGTCGAGGCGCATCGAAGGCATGGTCTGGGTGAGGCTCGTCGAGGAGTGTGCTCGGGGAGAGACACTGCGACGAAGGGCTCATGGAATGCTTCGTGCGGAGGCCTTGGACGAAGGAGGGACTTCGAAGGGTGGTACTCCGAAGGTGGGGCTTCGGAGTGTGGTTGTCTTGTGGTACTTCGGCCTGCATGGCTTCGGTACACACGGACTGACGGAGTTCGAGCTGGGCGGAAGCTGCGAAGCCGTGGTGGTCCACTCCGGAGGTGTTGGTGCGAAGGCCCAAGGGCTTTGACGGCTTCGGCTCAAAACCGTCACTGTATCGAAGACTGACTTCGGTGAAGCGAAGGCCATCTGGCTCAAGGCTTCTCACCGAAGCTACCGCAACCCTCGCGTGCGAAGAGGGGCTTCGGAAAGGTCAAAGGCTGCAAGTCTGACAGTGTCTGCTCTACAAAAAGCTGGCGCTGTCCCCTCTGCAAAGGCTGACAGAGAAGCCTCCAATAAAGTTGACTACCTTTTGTACCCCTCAGTTCTGTAGAGACAAAACCAATGTAAACCCTAGGGGTAAAGTAGTCAATTCCTTTGGGTGAACTGTGGGCTATAAATATGGGGGCTCGGTAGGTAACATTTAACACTTTGAGCATTTACTGTTGAGCTCCTGTAGCCACACACTTCGTTGTATTCATCCAGAGTTCAATTTTATTGTGTTCCTTGTTCAAGTGGCGAAGCCCTGCTTCTGTGTGCTTTTTGCTTGAGCTCGCTTTACATACCTCGCTAGTTGTAGTGCGCCGAAGCCTGTCTAGGCGAAGGGTGTTTTTGTGCGATGTGTGTTTTTCAGTGCGCGTTCGCTCTGTGTAACTTGAGGCTAGACCTCACTGCTTACTAGCGAAGCCCTGATCGAAGCCCATTTTGCTTCTTGTGTCGAAGCCCCTAGCGAAGTCTATTAGTGTGCGTTTAGACCTTCGTGTACGAAGCCCAGCACCAGTTGCTGCTGCCAAGTACTTGGTCGAAGTCCTCAGAGGGTCGTCCACTCTTGCGAAGGGTGAAGTGTGAAGCCTGCTCGAAGCACCCTGTGTGCGGAGCCTGCACTGACTTAGCAGAGTAGTTTTTCGAGGGTTGTAAGTGGAGCGAAGTCTTCTTGGCTTCGAACTTTTGGACCTGCGAAGCCTGTGTTCAGAGTTGTCAAAGGACCTCCGAACCAGACCTCCGAAGGTAGTGTTCGAAGCCTGTTCCGCAGAAGACAGAACTAAAACCGAAGGCTAGTTTTTAGCCCGAATTTTTAAAAGCTCCCATTCACCCCCCCTCTGGTCGCCATTTTCGGTCCAACATAAACATTAAGCCAACGTTGGAGGAACCACTAGGGGCCTTTAGGTCAGTCAACAACATTACTGGCCGACAGACCAATCGATACGAGGTGAAGGAGGCGATAGGTCACTCCAAGGAGATAGCAACCAAGAGGAATCCACACACGGGCAGCAAGCTGTTCGACTAAAAACTGAAATTGGAAAGTCGGGGCCAGGGCCGGTATGCAGAAAATGAACTCTTCCAACCAAAGGTTTAGAAAAGCAATATGTTCAACGATATCTATAGGACCAGTCTTCCTGTTGTGCCTCACAATATATCAGCCCCAACCATCAACTGGCGTGACGCTGAGGCGATGGGATGGTTGGAAACGAAAAGAGAAGGGCTTGGCTGGTTAGTCAATATCAAGACAGGTCAAAAAGAAGACATCAAGCAGAGTGGGACTCATTGGCCTGTGACCAAAAATGAGCCACCCAAGGCGTTAGACCAGAAGTAACATGACGCGGCTAGCATCGTCTCATTTAGATACAGCTCAGCTAGAGAAAGGCTGATGCAATGACCGATTTCGATGTCATCCCAAAGGGGACGGTAGGCGTCCGATACTCTAAGATACCACTCATGCCAACCAAGTATAGGAGAAGGAAAAGAGTTGAAACTATGGCCCCAATTAGAAGGACGCATGGGGGAAGATTTGAAAGGGATTCTACGAGTTTCGGCGTTTATTAAATCAACAGAGTCTGGATTGCCCAAAGGTCCCAGAAAGAAACTAGAAGGATGAGTGGCTATGGGGATTAAAATTTGATCATGCAGGTTCTACGAGAGGGAGAAAAAAGAAATATAACAAGAAGCTGCGAAAGAAAAAGAAAAAGATAGCGGGAAATAAGGCTTACCTCAAGGATCACATTGAGAGTAGCTATTCCGGTGTTGCCAAAGTGCAGATTTAACTAAACAGAAAAAGAAGCAAATGATACTCGTGGCAAGCAAGGGGGTGGAAAGAGTGGAAGGTAAAATGAAGAAAAGTCGAATACTTATAGATCAGGGTAATTCTTCGATTGTCGAGCTAGGTTAATCCCGAAGGAGTTTAATTGACCATTCATGACATCCGACAAAAAAGACCGATACGATGCCGTCAAGAGTAAATGCAACAGGCGATGTGAATGGGTGAAGATGAAGAGGCATAAAAATAAGGAAAGTTGTAAGGTCAGAACCTTGGGTGAAGATATGAAGGTCATAGAAGGTGAAGAGTTCGGCTAACAATTAAGTAAAAGGACTGTGCAGATGGATGTTTGAGAAAATGTGACAACAGGTATAATGACTGTTATTAATTTTGAAGCATTAACAACCACTTAATGCTTCGAAACTGGGGTCATGTGTTGATGCTAAGATTTGGTAAAGCCTAGAGCCCACCAAGGATGTTGTACGGTCAACCAAAGTAAAGAAGAGTACGGTCAAAGATGGTCAAGGAAGTTCGTCCATGCTATTACAACAAGGTCAGATGCAGAGGAGTCGATGGAGAGAAAGTTGAAAAGAAGATAAATCTAGAATCGGTTAGGATAGAGTACTTGGATGGCAAGTCTTCAGGACTATAAATATGTACCCCTAGTTAGATTAGAAATACACTTCTATGTCAAACAACTACTCGGCGCATCGCCACCCTTGGTTCCCAAGGTTTATCCTAGCGGGGTTCGGCACTCGGAGCTAGGCTACATCATTTCGATCTCCGACGAAGAGGTGAGTCCCACCACCCTTGAAGATCATACCGACTAGGTTAGTATCCTCACGGTTGCATCATATTGATCTCTTGAGGTGAGCGTCGAAATAGTACGGTTGCCGGTTCTCGGTGTATTGGATAGGTCTAAGGTTGCATTAGATTGATCTCTTAGATTGATGTGATCTAGGTGTGGTAGTTTGAGGCTTCATCGGTTAAGTTCGACATCTCTTGCTATTGTATATTTTTTTCATGTTGTATATGGTTCATCTAAATAAAGCATGCCCGATACTTTGATATATTATTAAGATCATCGTGATTAGGTACTATCTTGGTTAGATTCGATCTAGTTATTGTGATTATTTTCATAATATAGACATGTTATCTAGCATGTTTTATTTATTTTTGTCGGAGTACAAGCCGACAGGTTATCTTCAATTTAATGCCACATCTTATTCGCCATCGTAAAAGCGCTCATCGGCCTATGTGGTAAAACTGCCCATCTTATCGGCTGATGGCACGCTCGTGTAACACCCCAAATTTTTAGAGAAATAAAAATACCATTTAATATATTTTTTTGGAAATAATTTATTTTGAAATACCTTAAATACCCTTCTAAGCTTAATTGAACTAGAGCCTAGATAAAATATCCAAACCAGGGGCTAGAAAATTTTGTATGTGATCCCAAGGCCAAGATATATTTTTGAGAATTTTTACAAATTTTTATCGCCCTTGGAAATAGCCCAAACATTTTAAATTAATTTCTACAATTATTTTCATTTAGAAAAGAATTGAAACAGTAACGGGCCCCTTCCCCCTCTTCTCCCTCCCCCGACCGGCTCAGCCCACTCCCTCCCCACGCCCCTCACTGACAGGCGGACCCCACTGGTCAGTGGCCCTCTCCCTCCGCGCGCGCGCCCGCCCGCCACCTCGGCCCCACCTGTTGGTGCCACCCCACTCTCAGTCGAACCTGACCCCAACCGTTAGCCCCGCCCGTTGTCGTGCCCGCGCCCGCTGCCTAGTGGCACCCACCTGTCGGATCCATCTTCCTCGTGGGATCCGCCCCCAAATCCCTCCCCTCACCGGCCGAAGCCCTAATCCTGCCTCGGATCCGCCCCCGCCGGCCCCCTCCCTTTAATCCGTCACCGGCAATGAATTCCCCACGTCCCACCGACCATTTCCCCCTTTAAACCCAGCTGAATCGCGTCCAGGTTCAGTGTATCCCCTCGCAACCGAGCTCGCCGACGTTAAGGCCATTTTAAATTCGGTCTTCCCCCAATTGCGCCCCCTTGAATCCCGCCGGCGCTCCTATTTAAGCCCTCGGTCATCACCGCGTTAGACCCCTACGCTCACACGCTGCGAGAACGAATAGAATGCCCACGCTCTGGTTTTTAACACCCCTTCACCGCCCGCACTACAACTGTCGTTCGCCGTCGCCGGAGACCTCCTCCACCCTCAGCGACCGTACCCGTGTGATCACCGACATCACCCCAGCCTCGTCCACCCCTCCATCGCCACTGAACCCCACCAGAACCGCATCGCCGACGAGGACTCGAACGCCTTCGCCGCCCTCGCTCGTCGCCGGCCACGCTTCGAGGACCCCAAGCCTCTCCGACGGTACCCTCTTGACCCCCGTGATGTACTGATTATGTTTTAGCCCTTAGAACCGACCGCCATCGCTCGCCGTGGTCGCTGGACCCTCGCCGTCACCGGAGAAGATGACCGGCACGGGCTGAGTACCCGTGCCGTGTCGGATTCAATCTCGGCCGTGCGATCTAGATCCAACGGTGGTGGTTAGGCCGTTCTCATGGTTTAATCAGATTCGTTGGATCTCAACGAATAGGTATAATTTAATCTGAGCCATCCATTTCTATTTAAAACCCGCGTTCGATCTGAGCCACACGATGCATACCGGTTCGACGTTTTAATCGTGGCCGTTCGCGTCCACTTAACGCCCCCGCCTCGCCCATGGCCGTCCGATCGCGATCCAACAGTGGATCTAGATCCGGCGCACGCTCACAGTGCGTGGGTTCACGGTGAATCCGGTTCACCGTGGACCGACACCTGTTTTGTTTTAATTTAAATTCGAGAAAATGGTTTTAAGCTTCTAAAATTCATATCTCGCGCATTTTAACTCCAAAAATTTCCATTTCAATTCCAGAAAATTTATAATTTTCTTCTCTACATGTTAATGCAATAAAAACAGTAGGTTTATATTGAGTATTTTATTTTTATTTAATAACATATTCAAATGCACTTTAGGGTAAACCACAAATTGGTCCATTTCAACTTTAGAAAAATTTATCTTTTATTCTCTTCATACTAGTATAATGGAAACACTAGGTTTATACTGAACCTTTTATTTTAAATCAATTGGAAGTCTAAAATACATTGGTTAACATTTTTATTTCTTTTTGAAACTCCCTAACCCCCTTAAAAGTTCATTTTAAAATATTCCTAAAGGAAATTTCAGCAACTTAATGACTTTATTTCCCTTGGTTTAAACAAATCAAAACTTGTATGCTGGTGTGTGGTTTTTGGATTGTTTATTGAATGTTATTTTTATCATTTATATCGAGAAGACTACGACGCCACCGAGGAGCCGGAGTACTACCCGGAGGTTCCCTCATCGCCTTTCGCTGAACAAGGCAAGTCACCAAACCAATCTTTTGAGCATGTTGAAGCCATGTTTTACCAATCTATCGCTAAAACACATAGGATATACATGCATTAGTCAAATGAAACCCTTACAATATATTTATTAGGATCCCCCGACCTTGATGTGCAACCCAAGCCATGCTATCTTTTCTAAACTCCTTGTCACCATATTATTAGTACTATTAGTTTACTTTTAAATGAATGTGCATGATGATTTGACATGTAAGGACCATTGTGCGAGGAGGAAAAACGTACTCCTCGAGTTAGATGGTATCTTGATGTTCATGTTTATTATTCCGCATGATTAAATTTGACTACCCTAAATGCAATAACTGAAAAATGTACTTTTCCACACTCCTAGCCGTTATCCCTCCTTTGTTATTACCTTGCATTACTATTGCATTTGCGGTGGCTCGTTGAGTACTTTTTGTACTCATACCCGTTGGATACACCATTCAGAGGAGGCCTACTATGAGGAAGATGGTCTGGAGTAGCGACCCAGTCAAGAAGAAGATCCTGAAGAGGGCGTTTGTCATGCTTTTATTGTTTATTTTATTTGTACTCTTTTGTAATAACGTGGTCTGCGTACCACGAATGTTTGCCCGTATGTACGTCGTCGCATGATGAACCTCTTGTTATTATTGTTTTTCTATGGAAATTCAATAATGTTCCGATTTATGAAATCGGGCGTCACAAGATGGTATCAGAGCCGACTCGACTGTAGGAAGCCAAATGGACCAGCCTAGCACTTAGTTGGATGAAAACTATTTTACAAAAATCTACTTTATAACTTTGTTCCTCTCCTCACTTTCCTTCAACTTGTTGTTTTTGTAGATGCCGGTCTACCAAGTGCACATCTTCTACCGCCACTTCGAGGGCTTCGTCAGGGAGCTCCGAATGATGGTCACCTTCATTGGGTTCCTCTTCGACCCCGAGTTCCATGGCATGTACATGGAAGAGTTCATAGGACCCTGCGACGTCTCCCTTACCATCCATGGATCTGGCAAGCACCTGCCGTTCTTCACGGCAGCACTTGGGGCCCAACCTTCGATGTCGCGTGCCAACACGTCGCCCTCCAACCCTCATGGAGCCGAGGATGATCTATGATGATCGTCTTTAGAACACATCCTTCCGGCTCGTGCCGAAGCGCACTCGCGGTGCCCACCGCAGCATCTACGTCGGAGTTCACTCCGATCGCGATCTGGTCATGGCCTGACAGACGCGTCTTCTCCAGGCTATGGACGATCTCCATACCGAGGCCATGATTGATGCCGAGGAGCACCACGAGGCGGTCGAGTTCCATCGCCAGGAGACAAAGAACTTGATCCAACAAAATGGTGAGCTGCAGCATAAGATAATACAACTGCAGAAGGATATAGCGGAGATGGTTCCCCTCATCCCGAGGAGGGAGAAGCCCATCCGCGAGCCTGCCCCTC
Organism: Zizania palustris; assembly: GCA_019279435.1. Classification (NCBI taxonomy): domain Eukaryota; kingdom Viridiplantae; phylum Streptophyta; class Magnoliopsida; order Poales; family Poaceae; genus Zizania; species Zizania palustris. Next base: position 21,808,454 of record JAAALK010000284.1, read on the forward strand.
ACCCCAAGAGGATCCCGCAACATCCCACGGCTGCCGGACCATCCAACTCCAGCGCTCCTGCCTCGTGCCCCGCCATCGTCTCCGACCCCATTATCGAGAATTTTCTCGAGCCCACCATCCCTGAGGACCCTCGTGGCTCTGAGAGCATGGAGACCGCCCCGGACGAAGAGTAGGCGGTAGCTATCTTTGTTTGATTTTTAATAATTTTGTGATTGTGGTACCACCTGCAACGACTTGTGTTGTAGGTGGATTAAAATAAGAACATTGATGTAATGAACATTTTATACCACTTTGATATATATATGAGCCTCTATGGGCTGTTCTGGCTAAATATTTGTTTCACAACCTTTCTCTTATGACTAAAAATCTTATGTGTTCAGAAATTGGCCGATAACCAGAACACCGGGTCCAACAACGAAGAAGGGGCAAGCAATAGTTTGCCCGGAAGTGGTGTGCCCAACTGGGGCGCAACGGGCCAACGTCGGACTGGGCCACCCTCCGCTAACCACCCCACCTTGGCGGAGATGATGGCTAATCAAAACCAACTGATTACCGCCCTCCTCACCCAGATGCAGCACCAACAGGCGCAGTTGGACCGGCTGCAGAATCTGGAGCCCGCCCCTCGTGCACCAGCCCCCACGCCTCAACTCTCAGAGTTCCTGCGCGTGCGTCCCCCGATCTTCTCTAGCACCACAAACCCTATGGAGGCCGGAGATTGGCTCCGCACCATCGGGAAGAAGTTGGACATCATCCCCTACACCGATCGGGAGAGAGTGGCGTTCGCCACTCATCAGCTCTAGGGTTCCGCCGCAGAATGGTGGGACAACTACCGTGAGTCCCAACCGGAGGACCACGTGGTGACTTGGGCGGAGTTCACCATCGCCTTTCGCGCTGCCCACGTCCCCGCCGGAGTCATCACGGTTAAATAGCAGGAGTTTTGTGACCTGCAACAAGGCAGCCGGACTGTCATGGAGTATCTCCATGAGTTCAATTGCCTGGCCCGCTACGCGCCAGAAGAGGTGCGAACCGACGCCCTCCGCTAGGCCAAGTTCCTCCGGGGAATTAAGGATGAGCTGTCCATCCAGCTCATCACCACTGACTATGCCGACTTTCAATGGTTGGTGAATAAGGCGCTCATCCAAGAGACTGAGCAAAATAGGTTGGACCTCAAGAAGAGGAAGATGATCGCGTTCAAGCATCATCAGGCTAACTCTCAGAGGCTCCGCTTCCTCCCTCCGCCACCAGCACCTGCCTACCATCCTCGGCCTGTCTACAGGCCACCTCATGCCACTGTTGGATCCAACGCCGGGCATTCTTGCCCTGCTCCACCAGCTCTGGCCGCTCAGACGACGCCCGCCACCAAGGCTTCAATCATGAGGGACCGCCAAGGGAAGCCGGTCGTCTGCTTCAACTGCCGGAAGGAAGGGCACTACACGCATCAGTGTCCTCACCCCAAGCAGCCTCAAGGCATAGCCCCCAACCAGGTGGTTCGTGCCCGCGTCAACCACATCAGCGTAGAGGAAGCCCATGAAGCTCCTGAAGTCATACTCGGTACGTTTACCGCCAATTCCATACCAGCCATACTACTGTTTGACTCTAGAGCAACACATTCTTTTGTCTCGGAGGACTTTATGAAAACCAACGACTTGGAAGTGCTCCCTCTACCCGTCCCCATGGTGATTGCCACCCCAGGCAATAAGACCTTAGCCCATATGTTCATCCCTAAGGTAAAAATAGAGATTCAAGGAATATTATTCCAGGCCGAGCCAGTCCTCATTAAGTGCACCGGACTCGACCTCATCCTAGGGATGGATTGGTTGATGAAACACAAGGGAGTGATCGACTGCGCCAGCAAGTCCGTAACCATGACTTACTCCGAAGGCGAAGCCGTCACTTTTCGGATGACCAACCGCAAACCCCGCGAGGTGTCTCTCCACTCACTAGCCCTAGAGGAAGTGCCCGTAGTCAAGGAATACATGGACGTCTTCCCAGAGGACCTGCCAGGAATGCCTCCCAAGCGGGATATCGAATTTAGAATCGAGCTTGTCCCCGGGACCACTCCAATCTCCAAGAACCCATACTGGATGGCCGCCAATGAACTAGCCGAAGTCAAGAGCAACATCAAAGACCTAGAGCAAAAAGGGTACATCCGACTGAGTACCTCACCCTAGGGTGCACCGGTCATCTTCGCCATGAAGAAGGACAAGACTAAAAGGATGTGCGTGGACTATATAGCCCTAAACGATGTAACCATCAAGAACAAGTACCCACTGCCTCGGATCGACGACCTGTTCGATCAGCTGAAAGGATCCTCGGTGTTTTCCAAGATCGACCTCAGGTCAGGGTATCACCAATTGAGGATTAGAGAAGAAGACATCCCCAAGGCTGCCTTCACCTCCCGTTACGGACTCTACGAGTATATTGTGATGTTGTTCGGACTCACGAATGCCCCGACCTTTTTCATGAACATGATGAACTATGTATTCATGGAGTTCTTGGATAAGTTCATCATGGTATTCATCGACGATATCCTCGTCGACTCCAAGACCAAGGAAGAACATGAAACCCACCTCCGTCTGACCCTCAGAAAGCTAAGGGAACAGCAATTGTACGCCAAATACAAGTGCGAGTTTTGGTCGTCTGAGGTGAAGTTCCTCGGTCATGTCATATCTGCCGGAGGAATAGCAGTGGACCCAACCACCGTAGAAGCAGTGACCAATTGGCTACAACCCACGAACGTGACCGAGATCCGGAGTTTTCTCGGATTGGCCGGGTACTACCGTCGGTTCATCGAGAATTTTTCAAAGATAGCCAAGCCCATGAACAGATTATTGTGGAAGGAGGTAAAGTTTGAATGGACTCCAGACTGTGAAGAATGCTTCCAGACTCTTAAGAAGAAGCTCATGTAGGCCCCAATTCTAACCTTGCCAGACATCCGGAAAGACTTCCACGTCTTCTGTGATGCCTCTTGGTAAGGGTTGGGATGCGTCTTGATGCAAGATGAGAAGGTGATATCTTACGCCTCTCGACAGTTGAGACAACATGAGCTGAATTACCAGACCCACGGCCTGGAATTGGCAGCCGTGGTTCATGCCTTGAAGATATGGAGACATTACCTTGTGGGGAATCGGTGTGAGATCTTCACCGACCACAAGAGCCTCAAGTATATATTCACGGACCTGAACCTCAGGCAGAGAAGGTGGTTGGAGCTGATCAAAGATTATGACTTGGGCATCCATTATCACCCACGCAAGACAAATGTGGTGGCAGATGCCCTAAGTTGAAAAGGGTACTACAACGCCATCATGGTACAAGACCAGGCCCCCTTGTTATACAAGGAGATGGAAAGGCTGAATCTAGGGATCACCACCAAAGCGTATCTCGCCGCTCTAGAAACCTGACCTGTCTTAATAGACCAGATCCGGGAGACACAGAAGGAAGATCCGAACATCTGTGAGATCCAACAGAACATGAGAAAAGGTAAAGCCCCGGATTCTCCGAGGACGATCATGGTACCATTTGGTTCGGAAACCGAATATGCGTACCCAACAAGCCAGAGTTGAAGGCCCTCATCCTTCAAGAAGCCCATGATACTATATACTCCCTACATCCCGAGAGTACAAAGATGTATCAGGACCTAAAGGAGAAATATTGGTGGGTTAGCATGAAGAGGGAAATAGCTGAGTACGTGGCCAAGTGCGACACATGCCGGTGAGTCAAGGCAGAGCACCAGAGGCCTGCCGCACTGTTACAACCCCTCAATGTCCCCGAATGGAAGTGGGAAGAGATAGGAATGAACTTCATCACGGAACTGCCCAGGACCCAAGCCAGTCATGATTCTATCTGGGTGATCGTCGACCGACTCACCAAAGTGGCTCACTTCATCCCCGTCAAGACAACTTACACCGTCGCAAGGTTGGCTGAGTTGTATATGACCCGGATTGTGTGCCTGCACGGAGTTCCGAAGAAGATTGTATCTGATCGTGGGAGTCAGTTTACCTCTAAATTTTGGAAGAACCTTCAAGAGGAACTCGGCACCCGGCTGAACTTTAGCACCGCCTATCATCCACAGACTGATGGTCAAACCGAAAGGGTCAACCAGGTATTGGAGGATATGCTTAGAGCTTGTGTGACGCCACGATTTACCGAATCGGAACATTATTGAATTTCCAAAGAAAAACAATAATACAAGAGGTTCATCATGCGACACGTACATACGAGCAATCATCCGTGGTACGCAGACCACAATTATTACATAAGAGTAAACATAAAATAAATAATTAAAAGCATGACGAACGCCCTCTTCAGGATCTTCTTCTTGACTGGGTCTCTACTCCAGACCATCCTCGTAGTAGGCATCCTCTGAATGGTGTGTCCAACGGGTATGAGTACAAAGATTACTAAACAAGCCACCAAAAATGCAAGTAATAATGCGAGATAATAACAAAGGAAGGATAATGGATAAAAGTGCGGAAAAGTACATTTTCAGTTATTGCATTTAGTGTAGTCAAATTTTATCATGCGGAATAATAAACATGAACATCAATAATACCATCTAACTCGAGGAGTACGTTTTCCCTCCTCGCACAACAGTCCTTACATGTCAAACCATCATGCACATTCATTCAAAAAGTAAACTAACTGTGGGATGTCACGCAACCCGCCCTTGACCGTGGGCTCGGCTTTTCGAAAAGATTTATGACTCTGATCAGAGATGTACTACTGTACCCACAAGGCACGCACTCATCCCAAACACCAAGGTGTAACGAGATGACCCATACCACGGGAACTCGTGCCAAAACCTTAGCATGAAATGCTCCCAGCGATAAGCACCCGCTCTAGGTTTCGCCGGCGCGCCGGGCCGCATCCCGGCTAACGTCGCACCCCCTTTTGCGCTACGTCGGTACAAGCCACCCGCAGGTGCTGCTTGACCCATCTCCAAGTGGTGGCCTCGGTTTGGAACACTCCATACCTTAGTTAGGACTTACCCATTAGACTTGTGGTTAGTACGGAAGTGTATTGCAACGGATCCCATAGACCGGTCCTTATAGTGCCCCGGGTGCTACTGACCAATGCCCTATCTTGCACCCGGAACCCACCATGCATACACTCACAACCAAAACTCTATCACCAACAGAATTCCAAGGATAAGGATAACGGGGATCATATAGTAGAACCAAGTTGCTACGACTCATTTTTAATCCTATAGCAATCGTGTTGATACATTGGACACTAGCTAATAGTACTAATCATATGGTGACAAGGAGTTTAGGCTAGATAGCATGGCTTGGGTTGCACATCAAGGTCGGGGGATCCTAATAAATATATTGTAAGGGTTCCATTTGACTAAGGCATGTATATCATATGTGTTTTGGCGATAGTTTAGTAAAACATGGGTTCAATATGCTCAAAAGACTGGTTTGGTGACTTGGCTTGTTCGATGAAAGGCGAGGGAGGGACTTCCGGGAAGTACTCCGGCTCCTCGGCGGCGTCGTAGTCTTTTTTAACATGAATAGTAAACGTAACATTCAATAAACAACACAAAATCACACAACAAGCATATAGGTTTTGATTGGGTTAACTTAAGGAAAATAAAGTTGTTAAGTTTCTGAAATTCATTTTATTAATATTTAAATTGAACTATAATGAAACATGGTCCTTTATAAAAGAGATTTTAAGTGTGAGCAATCTTATTTTAAGTTTTCTAACTAATTAAAAATAAGAGGTTCAGAGAAAACTTGGTGGTTTCATCCTATTAACAGGGAATGAATAAAGATAAATTTTACTGAACTTGAAATACTTAAATTTGTAATTTACCCTAAAGAGCATTTGAATACTTTATTAAATAAGCATGACATATTAAAAGTGAACATACTGTTTTTATTGTATTAACATGTAGAGAATAAAATTACAAATTTTCTGGAATTGAAATGGTAATTTTTGGAGTTAAAATGCGCAAGATATGAATTTTAGAAGTTTAAAACATTTCTGGAATTTAAATTAAATCCAAAACAGCCGCCGGTGCACGGTGAACCAGATCCACCATGAACCCGCGCACTGTGCGCGTGGTCCGGCCCATCCTAGACCGTTGGATTCACATCCAACGCGTGGGGCGAGGCGAGGGTGTTAAGTGGCGATCAACGGCCCACAGCGCTCGATACCCCTTTGACCAGATGGACCCATGAGATTAAACGTCGCAAGGGTTCTAATCCACACCGTCGGATCGAGATCATGCGGCAGGATAGAATTCGGCACGGCACGCGTCGGGAGGGGTAATGTCACGCCTCGATTTAATAATCAGGACTTTTATTGAAATTCCATAGAACATCAATAAACCAAGACGTTCATCATGCGACCACGTACAAATACGAGCAATCATTCACGGTTCGTAGACCGTATGAGTACACAAGTGAATAAAGATGAAGAGAAACTAATAAATCAAAGGGTCCTAGATGAACGCCTCCCTCTAGTCTTGCCTTGACTGGGTCGCTACTCTAGACCTTCATCCTCCTCATAGTAGACGAGCTCTGGTGGTGTAAGTCAACGGGGGTGAGTACAAACGTACTCAGCAAGCCACCGAATGCAATATAATGCAGAGTAATAACAAGGGAGATAGTGGCTAAGTTTGCGGAAAGGCGTAATTTGTAAAGTAATTAAATGTGATCAATTTATTAGTACTGAAATGTAAACATGTGTATGCATCATCATCTTCTAACTCGAGGGGTACAGTCAGCCCCACCTCGCTCAACAGTCCTTACATGCCATGAATAACTCGACCATTCAAACAATAGTAAACTAATTGCGAGTAGTCACACAACCCGCCCTTGACCGTGGGCTCGGCTTTTCGAAAAGATTAGATACTCTGATCAGAGATGTACCACTGTACCCACAAGGCACGCACTAACCACTTACACCAAAGTGTAACGAGATGACCCATTCCACGGGAACTCGTGCCAAAACCTTCCATATGGTTCTCCTCGACCCGACAGCACCCTCTTATGGGTTTCGTATCGTGTCTCGACACGTCGAGCCTCACCATACCCCCCCTTGAGCCACGTCAGTACAAGTCACCCGCAGGTTGCTCCTTGCCCCTCCACTATGGTGCATCGAGTCGAATTGTTCCATACTTTCAGTTAGGACTTACCCATTAGACTTGTGGTTGGTACGGAAGTGCTTTGCAACAGATCCCGCAGACCGGTCCTTATAGTGCCCCGGGTGCAACCAACCAATGCCCTAGCTTGCACCCGGAACCCACCATACTTATAACATAGCCAACTCCAATAGAGTCCAGAGACGAGAATAACGGGGAAATTCATATAACAGATTCCAACTATCTACGACTCATTCTTTTTATCCTGTAGCAGTTGTGCCGGTACATTGGGAACTAGCTAATTTAATATTTGTAGAGTGACAAGGAGTTAAGGCCCAATAAGCATGGCTTGGGTTTGCACACAAGGACGGGGATCTAATAAATCTAAGTGTAGGGCTTTATATTGGACTAATGCAATATTATCCTATGAGTTATAGCGATAATTTATTAAAATATGGGCTCAATGATGATCAACTATTTCCATAGGGGTGGGTCGATGACTTGCCTTATTCAGCAAATGGTGATAGAGGAACCTCGGGATAAAACTCCGGCTCCTCGGCAAACTCGTAGTCTTCTCGATACGGAAAAAAAAAACAATACATTCAATAAACAGATAAAAATCCACCAAATAATAGACATACATGTTTATGGGTTTTATTATGCGAAGTAAAGTTTTAATATACTGAAGTTTGGTGAAAAACATTAAAGATTAGTTTTTAAGGCTTTTTCCCAATTTATCTTATGAATTAATAATTTTAATCCTAAGGGGTTTTTATTCATTTAATTAATTAGATTATTTTGGGCAATAGTAACATACTGTTTTTATGGCATTAATGTGTAGAGAATAAAATGCTGAATTTAATAAATTTTGGATGGTGAAATTTGGAGTTAAAATGAGCAAGTTATGAATTTTAAAAGTTTAAACAATTTTCTGGAATTTTATTTAAACAGAAAATAGGATTTAGTCCATGGTGAGCGAGGCCCACGGTGGACTGGGTCACTGTGCGCGTGGACCGGATCAGCCAGGACCGTCGGATCTGGATCCGGCGATCGGGCATGAGGCGGGAGGCTTAAGTAGAAATTGACGGCCAGGATTATAACGCATCGAACGGGTACGCGTGGACGCACCAGATCGAATCCAGGTTTTAAGTTGCGATCAACGGTCAGGATCACAGGGTACCGGTTTGACCAGATCTGAGGGCCCGGATTAAATCCCGAAGGGATTTAATCATGGCCCTCCGATCGCGATCGGACGGCCATGACGCGATCCGACACGGCACGAGCGTAAGGGTACTTAGCCCCCTTCGTCTCCGGCTCCAGCGGGTTCGGGCGCGGTGGCGATGGCGGCGGCGAGCGCCTATGGTCCTAGCTGCCAGCGGAAATGGAACGAGGGGAATACGGTGGTCATGACGGTACCTTTGACGGCGACGAAGGGCGACGGATGGCGACCGACAGGTGAGGGGTAGACGGGGAGGTCCTTCGGGTGCTCGACGGTGGCGGTGATCCAGCGGCGTTCATGGCCAACGGAGGTGTGGCCGAGGACGGGCAGTCGACGACGATCACGATGGTCGCGATGGCTAGGACGGAGGGGGTCCGAGGCGGCGGCGATCGGTGACCGGAGGTGGTGCAGAGGGTAAAACCCGAAAAGATGGCAGCGGCGCTCTGGAGGGCTTAGGCTAGAGCTTAGGCGTTGTGGGCAGTGGGCGGCGACCTCAGGGGTATTTATAGGGTCACCGGCGGCGAGGATGGAAAGTTAAACCGAGGAAACCCGAAGGTTCCTTTCCATCTCTGGTGAGGTTTTCCAAACTCATGGGTAGCCTTCCATAAACACGAAACCGCGTCGGCTTTAGATGGAATGGGGTCACCGGCGATCGTGGGAAATGAATCCGGGGTCGGATCTGTGGATACGGGCGGCCGGCGGCGTGGAAGTAGAAGGGGGTCGCCAGATAAGGAAGCGGGAATCCCCTTCCAACGAAGAAGACGAAGCTGACAGGTGGGCTCCACCTGTCAGTTGGCGGAGGGAAAAGTGAGCGCCGACAGGCGGGCCCTGGTGGCCAGAGAGCGAGGGACGGCCTCGGGTGGCTGACGGGTGGGCCAGGCGGGGACGGGCACGGGGAGGGGAGAGGGGACGCGAGCGCCGATAGGTCGGTCCCACCTGTTGGTGGCTGGCGGTTTGGATTGGGCTGGGCTCAGGGACTTTGAGGGTTGACGCCCATTTAGATTTATAAATGTTTTCGGATTTAAAATAATTCGAGTAATTCATTTATTTGATTAAGGGTTGAATCACTCTTGATAAAAAATTGTAAAAATTCCTGAAATTATGTTTTGGCCTCTAGTTTATCTCATAAAATTTTCAAGTTCAGATTTTGAATATTTCTCCCTGTTTGGCTTTAATAGGGCTCCTTTAGGATTTTCTTTAATAACAAAATTCAAAAATTTCTTTAATAATATTTTTCTTTTCTTTTATTTCCTTTTAATTCCTGGGGGTGTTACAGGTAAGGTACCCATCTTCCTCGACTCCAGCGGTACGACGGCGAGTGATTCTGGCGACAACGAGGGCTACCCGGCCTAACTAGGGCTAAAAACGGAAAGAAGGAGCTCTGGGGAACACGAGGGTACCCTTGCGGTGGCCTGAGGTCGACGGGGTGTGGCCGGCGACGAGCGGAGGTGGCGAAGACGTTCGGGTCCTCGTCGGCGGTGACGTTCCGGCGGGGTTCATCGACGATGGAGCGGTGGCCGAGGTCGGGGTGGCGCTTGCGGTCACGACGATGCAGTCACCGAGGGCAGAGGAGGTCACCGGCGACGGCGAGCAGTGATCAGAGTGGGGATGGAGGTGAGGTGTTAAAAACTGAATTGAGGCGCTCTGGTTCGTTCTCAATGCGTTCGGGCGTGCGGGCTAGACGAGACGGAGGCCAATGGCTTAAATAGAGGTGCTAGCGGGGGATAACGGGCGACGTATACAAGGAAAGCCGAGAGGGGGTCTTCAATGGCATCGGCGAGGTCTGCCATGCACACGAGCGCTGATCTCGTGGCTTAAATGCGTGGGTTAACGAGGGGAAACGGCCGGCGTGGCGCGGGGGACTGATTGATGGCGCCGATTTAATGTGGGAGGGGCTGACGGGGCGGATCCAAGGGCGAAGTCATCGGCTGGTGAGATTTGGGGGCGATTGCGCGAGATGGACGACGATCCTGATAGGTGGGGGCCACCGAGCAGCGGGTGCGAGTGAGCGGGTGTGGCGGCTGATGGGTGGGGTCAGGCGATCGGGCGCGAGGGGTCGGTTGGTGCCGACAGGTGGGGTCGGGCGGTCGGGCGCACGCGCGAAGAGGAGAGGGTCTCTGACGGGTGGGACCCGTTGGTCAGTCGGGGCATGCGGGGAGGTGTGGGCTGGGCCAGCAGGGGGAGAGAGAAATGGAGGGGGAGGGCCCGTTACTGTTTAAATGCTTTTCTGAATAAAAATAATTAAAGAAATTGATTTAAAATATTTGGGCTACTTCCAAGGGTGATAAAAATTTGTAAAAATTCTCAAAATTATCTTTTGGTCTTGGGAACTCATACAAAATTTTCTAGCCTCTGGTTTGGTCATTTCATCTAGGTTCTAGCTCAAAAAGGTTAAGGAGGGCATTAAAGGTATTTCCAAAATAAATAATTCCAGGAAAATAGATTAAATTATATTTTTATTTCTTTGAAAATTTGGGATGTTACAAACCTATCCTCCTTACAAAGAATCTCGTCCTCGAGATTGAAACGCTACTTGAATAACTCGGGGTATTGGGCTATCAACTCGTCTTCTTTTTCCCATGTGGCTTCTTCAACGGGGTGGTTGTCCCACTGAACCTTGCAGAAGCGAACCACACGGCTCCTGGTTACTCTTTCCTTAGTCTCCAGGATTTTGATGGGCTTCTCGATGTAGGTCAAATCCTCTTGGACGTTGAGTCGTTGGAGGTCGGCTTGCTCGGCGGGCACACGAAGACACTTCTTCAGCTGAGAGACGTGGAACACATCATGGACTCCTGCCAAGGATGGCGACAGTTCTAATTGATATGCCACTTCTCCTTGTCATCGGAGGATCTGAAAAGGTCCGACATAGCGGGGTGCTAGCTTGCCTTTCATGTTGAACCTTTGAGTGCCACGGAGGGGAGTGACTCGGAGATAAATATAATCACCCTCCTCAAAGGTTAGGTCTCTTCGTCGGTTATCGGCGTAGCTCTTTTGCCGGGACTGAGCTATCTTTAATCTATCCCTAATGATCTTGACCTTTTCTTCGGCTTCCCTTAGTATATTTTTCCCAAACAGCTGTGACTCTCTGGTCTGATCCCAGAGTAGCGGCGTTCTGCACTTACGCCCATAAAGTGCTTCGAACGGGGACAGCTGTAGGCTAACTTGATAACTGTTGTTGTAGGAGAACTCCGCATAGGGCAAGTTCTTGTCCCACATTCCGCCAAAGTCTAGAGCGCAAGCTCTAAGCATATCCTCCAATATCTGGTTAACCCTTTCGGTCTGACCATCGGTCTGAGGATGGTAGGCGGTGCTAAAGTTCAGCCGGGTGCCGAGTTCCTCTTGAAGGTTCTTCCAAAACTTGGAGGTAAACTGACTCGCATGGTCAGATACAATCTTCTTTGGAACTCTGTGCAGGCACATAATCTGGGTCATATATAACTCGGCCAACTTGGTGACGGTGTAAGTTGTCTTCACGGGGATGAAGTGAGCCACCTTGGTGAGTCGGTCGATGATCACCCAGATAGAATCATGGCTGGCTTGGGTCCTGGGTAGTCCCGTGATGAAGTCCATTCCTATCTCTTCCCACTTCCATTTGGGGACCTTGAGAGGTTGCAACAGTCCAGCAGGTCTTTGGTGCTCTGCTTTGAGTCGCTGGCATGTGTCGCACTTGGCCACATACTCAGCTATTTCCCTCTTCATGCTGACCCACCAATATTTCTCCTTTAGGTCTTGATACATCTTTGTACTCCCTGGATGTATGAAGTATAGAGTATCGTGGGCTTCTTGGAGGATGAGAGTCTTCAACTTAGACTTATCGGGTACGCATATCCGGTTTCCGAACCAAATGGTACCTTGCTCGTCCTCGGAGAATCCAGGGGTTTTACCCTTCCGCTTGTTCTGCTGGATCTCCAAGATGTCCAGGTCTTCCTTCTGCTTTTCTCGGATCTGGTCTATCAAGACGGGTCTAGACTCCAAAGCAGCGAGGTACGCTCGGGTGGTGATCCCTAAATTCAGCCTTTCCATCTCCTTGTATAGCAAAGGGGCCTAGTCCTGTATCATGATGGCATTGTAGTACCCTTTCCGACTAAGGGCGTCTGCCACCACATTGGCCTTGCCTGGATGATAATGGATGCCCAAGTCATAATCCTTGATCAGTTCCAACCATCTCCTTTGCCTGAGGTTCAGGTCCGGTTGGGTGAATATATACTTGAGGCTCTTGTGGTCGGTGAAGACCTCACACCGATTTCCCACAAGGTAATGTCTCCATATCTTCAAGGCATGAACCACGGTTGCTAACTCCAGGTCATGGGTCGGGTAGTTTAGCTCATGTGGTCTCAGCTGTCGGGAGGCGTAGGATATCACCTTCCCATCTTGCATTAAGACACATCCCAATCCTTGATGAGAGGCATCACAGTGGACATGGAAGTCCTTCCGGATGTCTGGCAGGGTCAGAATAGGGGCTGACACGAGCTTCTTCTTGAGGGTTTGGAAGTATTCTTCACAATCTGGGGTCCATTCAAATTTTACCTCCTTCTGCAATAGCCTGGTCATGGGCTTGGCTATCTTCGAGAAGTTCTCGATGAACCGGCGGTAGTATCCGGCCAATCCGAGAAAACTCTGAATCTCGGTCATGTTCGTGGGCTGCAACCAGTTGGTTACTGCTTTCACGTTGGTTGGGTCCACAGCTATTCCTCCGGCAGATATGACATGGTCGAGGAACTTCACCTCAGACGACCAAAACTCGCACTTGCTGTATTTGGCGTACAATTGCTTGTTCCCTTAGCTTTCCGAGGGTCAGACGGAGGTGGGTTTCGTGTTGTTCCTTGGTCTTGTAGTAGACGACGATATCGTCGATGAATACCATGATGAACTTATCCAAGAACTCCATGAATACATTGTTCATCATGTTCATGAAAAAGGTCGGGGCATTCGTGAGTCTGAACGACATCACAATATACTCGTAGAGTCCATAGCGAGAGGTGAAGGCAGTCTTGGGTATGTCCTCTTCTCTAATCCTCAATTGGTGATAACCTGACTTGAGGTCAATCTTGGAAATCACCAAGGATCCTTTCAGTTGATCGAACAGGTCATCGATCCGAGGCAATGGGTATTTGTTCTCGATGGTCACGTCGTTTAGGGCTCTATAGTCCACGCACATCCTTTTAGTCTTGTCCTTCTTCATGGCAAAGATGACCGGTGCACCCTAGGGTGAGGTACTCGGTCAGATGTACCCTTTCTGCTCTAGGTCTTCAATGTTGCTCTTGACTTCGGCTAGTTCATTGGCGGCCATCCGGTATGGGCGCTTGGAGATTGGAGTGGTCCTGGGGACAAGCTCGATTCTGAATTCGATGTTCCGCTTGGGAGGCATTCCAGGAAGGTCTTCTGGGAAGACGTCCATGAACTCCTTGACTATGGGCACTTCTTCAAGGGCTAGTGAGTGAAGAGATGCCTCAAGAGGTTTGCGGCTGGTCATCTGAAAGGTGACGGCTTCGCCTTCAGGGTTGGTTACAGTCACAGACTTGTTGGCATAGTCGATCACTCCCTTGTGCCTCATCAACCAATCCATTCCTAGGATGAGGTCGAGTCCGGTACACTTAATGAGGACTGGCTTGGCCCGGAATAATACTTCTTGGATCTCTATCTTAACCTTAGGACTGTATAAGTGGGCTAAGGTTTTATTGCCTGGAGTAGCAATTATCAAGGGGACTGATAGAGGGAGCACTTCCAAGTTGTTGGTTTTCACAAAATCTTCCGAGATGAAAGAGTGTGTCGCCCTAGAGTCAAATAATATCATAGCTGGTATGGAATTTGCGATAAATGTACCGAGCACGACTTCGGGTGCCTCGCTGATGTGGTTGACGCGGGTGCGAACCGCCTAGTTGGGTGCCGCGCCTTGGGGTTGCTTGGGGTGAGGACACTGGTGCGAGTAGTGCCCTTCCTTCCGGCAGTTGAAGCAGACGACCGGCTTCCCTTAGCGGTCCCTCAAGACCGGGGCCTTGGCGGCGGGCGTCGGCTGAGCGACCGGAGCTGGTGGAGCGGGGCGGGGATGCCCGGCGTTGGATCCACCGGCGGAGTGAGGTGGCCTGTAGGCGGGCTGAGGATGGTAGGCGAGCACTGGTGGTGGAGGGACGAAGCGGGGCCTCTGAGAATTCGCCTGTTGATGCTTGAAGGCGATCATCTTCCTCTTCTTGAGGTCCAACTTGTTCTGCTCAGTCTCTTGGATGAGCGCCTTGTTCACCAACCGTTGGAAGTCGGCGTAGTCGGTGGCGACGAGCTGGATGGACAGCTCATCCTTGAGTCCCCGGAGGAACTTGGCCTGGCGGAGGGCGTCGGTTCGCACCTCCTCTGGCGCGTAGCGTGCCAGACGGTTGAACTCATGGAGGTACTCCATGACAGTCCGGCTGCCCTGTTGCAGGTCGCAGAACTCCTGCTTCTTGACCGCGATGACTCCGGCGGGGATGTGGGCTACGCGAAAGGCGATGGTGAACTCCGCCCAAGTCATCACGTGGTCCTCTGTCTGGGACTCACGATAGTTGTCCCACTACTCTGCGGCGGGACCCTAGAGCTGATTAGTGGTGAAGGCCACTCTCTCCCGGTCGGTGCAGGGGAGGAGGTCCAACTTTTTCCCGATGGTGCGGAGCCAATCTCTGGCCTCCATGGGATTGGTGGTGCTGGAGAAGATCGGTGGACATACGTGCAGGAACTCCGAGAGTTGGGGCGCGGGTGCGGGTGCTGGTGCATGAGGGGCGCGCTCCACATTTTGTAGGCGGTCCAACTATGCTTGTTGGTGCTGCATCTACGTGAGGAGGGCGGTGATCAGCTGGTTCTGGTTCGCCATCATCTCCGCCAAGGTAGGTTGGTTGGCGGATGGCGGTCCAGTCTATCGTTGCCCTGTTGCGCCCCAGTTGGGCACAACACTTTTGGGCAAACCGTTGCTTGCCCCTTCCCCATATTTGGAGCCGATGTTCTAGTTGTCGGCCATCTTCTGATCATAAGAGTTTTAACTATAAGATAAAAAGATGATGAAACAAACATTTTAATCAAAATGGCCCATCGGGGCTCATATATATATCTCCAAGTGGTATAAAAAGTTCATTACATTATGCTCTTATTTTAATACACCTACAACCTAACTCGTTGTAGGTGGTACCACAACATTATTAAAAGTTCAAACAATGGTAGCTATCGCCTACTCGCCATGGGAGGTGGTCTCCGTACTCTCGGAACCACGAGGGTTCTGAGGGACGGTGGGCTCGAGAAAATTCTCGATGATGGGGTTGGAGACGACGGTAGGGAGCGGTGCAGGAGCGCTGGAGCTGGACGGTTCGGTGATCGAGGGGTGTGGCGGGATCCTCTTGGGGCGAGGGGCAGGCTCGCAGATGGGCTTCCTCTTCCTTGGGACGAGGGGAACCATCTCCGCAATATCCTTCTATAGCTGCATAATCTTGCGCTGCAGCTCGCCATTCTGTTGGATCAAGCTCTTCGTCTCCTGACGAAGGAACTCAACCGCCTCATGGTGCTCATCGGCGTAAAGCACGACCTCGGTATGGAGATCGTCCATGGCGTGAAGAAGACGTGTCTGCTGGACCATGATCGGATCACGATCGGAGTGGGCTCCGATGTAGATACTACAGTGAGCGCCGGGAGTGCGCTTCGGCACAAGCTGGAAAGACGAGTTCTGAAGACGATCGTCATAGATCATCCTCAACTCCATAAGGGCTTGGAGGGCGACGCGTTGGCACGCGACGTCAAAGGTTGGGCCCCCAAGTGCTGCTGTGAAGAACGGCAGGTGCTCGCCGGAACCAGGGATGGTGAGGGAGACGTCGCATGGCCCTGCAAAATCTTCCATGTACACCCCATGGACCTCGGGCTCAAAGAGGAACCCAAAGAAGGTGGCCATCATGCGGAGCTCCAGGACGAAGCCCTCGAGGTGGCGGCAGAAGCTGTGCACTTGGTAGACTGGCATCTACAAAAAAACAACAAGTTGAAGAAAAGTGAGAGGAGGAACAAAGTTTATAACGTAGGTTTTTGTAACACCCCAAATTTTCAAAATAATAAAAATATTATTAAATTCAATTTCCTGGATTTTATAATCCTGAAAATACCTTTAATACCCTTTTTATACCCTTTTTAACTACATCACAGAGTTAATGACCAAACCAGGAGCTGAAAATTTTTGTATAAACTCCCAAGGCCAAAATATATTTTTGCGAATTTTCACAAATTTTTATCCACTCTAGAAATGCCCCAAAAGGTTTAATCTATTTTCTGCAATTATTTTAAATCAGAAAACCTTTGAAAACAGTAATGGGCTTCCCCCTCCCTTCTCTCTCTCCCGGTCGGCCCAGCCCACTCCCTCCCGCGCGCTTGGACTGACACCCGGGTCCCGCTTGTCAGTGAGCCCTCCCCTCTTCACGCGCACGCCCGACACCCCGGCCCCACCCATCAGCTCGCTCCCTCACGCATCCACGCCCACTGGCCAGTGGCCCCTGCCTGTCAGCTTCGTCATCAACCTCGCGCCAACCCCCCCTAATCCCGCCGGCCGAGAACCCCGCCTCGGATCCACTCGCTGGCTCCCCCTCCCGTTAAACCGACCCCGGCATTGAATTCCCCGAGGCCCACCGGTCAATTAAGCGTGTTAAGGCGCGCGTTTAAGCCCCTGGATCACCTTCACGCGCGTGGCCGCGCCTTCGCCGGTGAGTAAAGCCCTCCTCGGCTTTCCTTGCATGCGATGCCCGTTAAGCCTCACCAGCATGCCTATTTAAGCCCCCTGGCCACCCACACTCGATCCCCTACGCCCTCTCGCGTCGAGCACGATCAGAACGCCCT
The DNA here is from genome assembly GCA_019279435.1 of Zizania palustris. Taxonomy (NCBI): domain Eukaryota; kingdom Viridiplantae; phylum Streptophyta; class Magnoliopsida; order Poales; family Poaceae; genus Zizania; species Zizania palustris. The sequence goes on from JAAALK010000284.1 coordinate 21,825,592, forward strand.
CCATTCGGTTTTTAGCGCAACACCACCGCCCGCCCTCCAGCCATCGATCGCCGTCGCCGTAGTCCCCCTCCGTCCTCGTCGACCGCACCTCTGCGACCGCAAGGACGACCCCTTCCTCGGCCACGCCTCCGCTGGTCAAGGAGATCGTCGGATCACCATCGCCGTCAAGCACCCGAGGAACCCACGCGTCTACCCTTGCCGCCGGCCACGCTCCGTCGACCCCTCGCCTCGCCTAAGGTACCGACGTGACCGCCGTAGTGTCCTCTTTCCATTTCTAGGCTTAGCTAGGGCCCTCGTCGCTCGCCGTGGCCCCTGGCCCGCTCGCCGTCGCCGGAGAAGATGACCGGCACAGGTCGAGTACCCGTGCCGTGTCGGATCTGATCCCGACCGTGTGATCGCTATCGGATGGCGCGTGTGAGCCCACGTACGCGATCTAATCCGCACCGTCGGATCTGGTCAAAGCGTTACGTTTTAATCTCGCACGTTCATTTCCATTTAAAACCTGCGATCGATCTCGTACGTCCACGTAGTACCCTTTCACGCGTTTTAATCCTGGCCGTCCATTATCACTTAAGCGCCTCGCCTCGCCTGCGCACGTTGGATCTGGATCCAACGGTCCAGATCGATCCGACGCACGCGCACAGTGCGCGGGTTCACCGTGGGCCTGGCTCACCGTGGACCCGAGGGATTTAAAATTTGAAAATAAATTCTAGAAAAGGTTTAAAACTTGTAAAATTCATATCCGGCGCATTTGAACTCTAAAAATTGCCATGTCAATTTCAGAAAATTCATAATATTATTCTCTACATGATTATACAATAAAAACAGTAGGTTTACTTTGGACTTTTCATGTTTATTCAAATGAATATTCAAATACCTTTAGGGTTAAAATACAAATTCAAATATTTAAACTTCAGAAAAATTTATATTTATTTCCTTTCTGTCCATGTACTGAAAACCATTAAACTAACATGAACTTTCCATTTAAAAATTTATTAGGAAACTTAATATGACAAAAATCACATTTAAACACCCCTTTCTAAAAAGGACAACTTTTCATTTTAAATTCATTTAAAATTTATTATGAAATAAATCTCAGAACCTTAACAATTGAATTTATCTTATTTTTAATCAAACCAACTTTAACCTATGTGCTTATCATGTAATGTTATAATGTTTGATTGAATGTTGTGTTCTTTTTATTTTACTTTATTATATTGAAAAGACTACGACGCCACCGAGGAGCCGGAATACTTCCCGGAAGTCCCTCCCTCGCCTTTCGCTGAACAAGGCAAGTCACCAACCCAATCTTTTGAGCATATTGAACCCATGTTTGATTAAACTATCGCTAAAACACATAGGTTATATATGCATTAGTCAAATGAACCCTTACAATATATTTATTTAGGATCCCCCGACCTTGATGTGCAACCCAAGCCATGCTCTCTAGCCTAAACTCCTTGTCACCATATGATAAATGTTATTAGCTAGTGTCCAATGTATCGACACGATCGCTATAGGATAAAAATAAGTCGTAGCACATGGTTCTATTATATGATCCCCATTGTTTCTTATCTATGGAATTCTGTCGGTGTGGAGTTGTGGTTGTGAGTGAATGCATGGTGGGTTCCGGGTGCAAGCTAGGGCATTGGTCGGTAGCACCCGGGGCACTATAAGGACCGGTCTGAGGGATCCATTGCAATACACTTCCGTACTAACCACAAGTCTAGTGGGTAAGTCCTAACTAAGGTATGGATTGTTCCAAACCGAGGCCACCATTTGGAGATGGGTCAAGTAGCACCTGCGGGTGACTTGTACCAATGTGGCGCAAAAGGGGGTGCGATGTTAGCCAGGATGCGGCCCGGCGCGCCGGCGAAACCTAGAGCGGGTGGTTATCGCTTGGAACATTTCATGCCGAGGTTTTGGCATGAGTTCCCGTGGTATGGGTCATCTCATTTGGGATGAGTGCGTGCCTTGTGGGTACAGTAGTACATCTTTGATCAGAGTCTTAAATCTTTTCGAAAAGCCGAGCCCACGGTCAAGGCGGGTTGCGTGACATCCCACAGTTAGATTATTTTGGATATGTATGTGCATGATGGTTTGACATGTAAGGACTGTTGTGCGAGGAGGTAAAACGTACTCCTCGAGTTAGATGATGTTGTTGATGTTCATGTTTACTTTTCTGCATGATTAAAATGTGACCACACTAAATGCAACGACTGAAACTGTACTTTTCCGCAATGTTAGCCATTACCCTTCTTTGTTTATTATCCTGCATTATTACTTGCATTTGCGGTGGCTTGTTGAGTACTTTTTGTACTCATACCCGTTGGACCCCCACAGAGGATGCTTACTATGAAAACGGTCTGGAGTAGCGACCCAGTCGAGAAGAAAGATCCTGAAGGAGATGTTCATCATGCAGAACTTTCATTATCTTTATTACTATTTTCACCAAAACTTTGATGTAATAAATATGGTCTGCGTACCATGGATATTGCCGTATGTACGTTGTCGCATGATGAACCTCTTGTATTATTGTTTTTTCTATGGAAATTCAATAATGTCTCGATTTGTTAAATAGGGGCGCTACAAGATGGTATCAGAGCCGACTTGACTGTAGGAAGCCAAACAGACCCGCCTAGCCATTAGCCACAGGAAATTATTTCTCGAAAACCTACTTTATAAACTTTGTTCCTCTCCTCACTTTTATTCCACTTGCTGTTTTGTAGATGCATGTCTACCAAGTTCACAGCTACTGCCGCCACTACGAGGGCTTCGTCCGGGAGCTCCGTATGATGCTCACCTTCCTCGGGTTCCTCTTCGAACCCGAATTCCAAGGAGTGTACCCCGACGAGTTCACCGGACCTTGCGACGTCTCCCTCACCAGTCCACGGCTCTGGAGAACACCTGCCGCCCTACACCACCGCACTTGGGGGCTCGACTTTCGACGTCGCGTGCCAACGAGTCGCCCTCCAGGCCCTCATGGAGCTGAGGATGATCTACGATGATCGTCTTCAGAACCCGTCCTTCCGGCTTGTGCCGAAGCGTACTCCCGGCGCCCACCGTAGCATCTACCTCGGAGTTCACTCCGTGCGTGATCCGGTCATGGCCCGGCAGTCGCGTCTTCTGCAGGCTATGGACGACCTCCATACCGAGGCGGTGCTTGACGCCGACGAGCACCATGAGGCGGTTGAGTTCCTTCGTGAAGAAATGAAGAACATGATCCAACAGAATGGCGAGCTGCAGCGCAAGATCATGCAGCTGCAGAAGGATATTGCGGAGATGGTTCCTCTTCTTTCGAGGAATAAGAAGCCCATCTGTGAGCCCCTCCCTCGCCCCAAGAGGATCCCGCCACGTCCCTCCCCCGCCAGACCCTCCACCAGCGCCCCTGCACCATGCCCTGGCCTCGTCTCCGACTCCATCATCGAGAACTTTCTCGAGCCCACCGTCCCTCTGGAGCCGTGTACCCGTGGTTCCGAGAGCACGGAGACCACCTCCGGTGGCGAGTAGGCGTTAGGAGTCGCTATTTTAATAAAAGCATAATTTTGTATGTGGTGCTACCCACGACGAGTGTGTTGTGGGTAGAATAAGAACTTGATTGTAATGAACATTTTACCACTTGATTTATATGCATGAACTATTCTCGTTAATTATGTTGTCATCTTTTGCCTTACAATATCATATATTCAGAAGATGGCCGACCACCAGAACACCGGCTCCAGCAACGGAGAGGGAGGAAGCCGTGATGTGCCCGAGGGTGTTGTACCCAACTGGGGTGCAACGGGCCCGCGTCAGTCTGGGTCGCCATCCGCCAATCACCCTACCCTGGCGGAGATGATGGCGAATCAAAACCAATTGATCACCGCCCTCCTCACACAGATGCAGCACCAACAAGCTCAGTTGGACCGACTGCAAAACGGGGAACCTGCCCCTCGCGCACCAGCACCCGCACCCACTCCACAACTCTCGGAGTTTCTGCGCGTGCGTCCGCCCATCTTCTCAAGCACCACCAACTCGATGGAGGCCGGAGATTGGCTCCGCACCATTGGGAAGAAGCTTGACCTCCTCCCCTGCACCGACCGGGAGCGAGTGGCCTTCGCCACTCATCAGCTCCAGGGTCCCACCGCTGAATGGTGGGACAATTATCGTGAGTCCCAGCCAGAGGACCACGTGGTGACCTGGGCGGAGTTCACCATCGACTTCCGTGCCACCCACGTCCCCGCCGGTGTCATCGCGGTGAAACAGCAGGAGTTCCGCGACCTGCAACAAGGCAACCGGACCGTCATGGAGTACATCCATGAGTTCAATCGCCTCGCCCGCTACACACCGGAGGAAGTGCGCACCGACGCCCTCCGCCAAGCCAAGTTCCTCCGGGGACTTAAGGATGAGTTGTCCATCCAGCTCGTCGCCACCAACTACGCCGACTTCCAACGGCTAGTCAACAAAGCGCTCATCCAAGAGACTGAGCAGAACAAGTTGGACCTCAAGAAGAGGAAGATGATCGCCTTCAAGCATCAACAGGCGAACTCTCAGAGGCCCCGCTTCGTCCCTCTGCCACCAGCGCCCGCCTACCATCCTCGGCCCGCCTACAGGCCACCTCACGCCGCCGGTGGATCCAACACCGGGCATCCTCGCCCCGCTCCACCAGCTCCGGCCGCTCAGCTGACACCAGCCGCCAGGGCCCCGATTTTGAAGGATCGCCAAGGGAGGCCGGTCGTCTGCTTCAACTACCGCAAGGAAGGGCACTATTCGCACCAGTGTCCTCACCCCAAGCAGCCCCAAGGCGCGGCACCCAACCAGGCGGTTCGTGCCCGCGTCAACCACATCAGCGCGGAGGAAGCTCAGGAGGCTCCTGAAGTCGTGCTCAGTACGTTTACTGTGAATTCCGTACCAGCCGTAATATTATTTGACTCTGGAGCAACACACTCCTTCGTCTCTGAAGAATTTGTGAAAACCAACGAACTGGACGTGCTCCCTCTACCCATCCCCATGATGATTGCCACTCCCGGCAATAGGACCTTAGCCCGTTTATACAGCCCTAAGGTTCAGATTGACATCCAAGGAGTATTATTTCGGGCCTAGCCAGTCCTCATAAAATGCACCGGACTCGACCTCATACTAGGGATGGATTGGTTGATGAAGCACAAGGGAGTGATCAACTGTGCCAACAAGTCCGTCACAGTGACCAACCCTGAAGGTGCATCCGTCACCTTTCGGATGACCAGTCGCAAGCCGCTCGGAGAATCCCTTCGCTCAATAGCTCTGGAAGAAGTGCCCATAGTTAAGGAGTTCGCGGACGTCTTCCCTGAAGACCTACCGGGAATGCCTCCCAAGCGGGACATCGAATTCAGAATCGAACTTGTCCCCGGGACCACTCCAATCTCCAAGCACCCGTACCGGATGGCCGCTAATGAACTAGCTGAGGTCAAGAGCAACATCGAAGACCTAGAGCAAAAAGGGTACATTCGACCGAGTACCTCACCCTGGGGTGCACCGGTTATATTTGCCATGAAGAAGGACAAAACCAAGAGGATGCGCGTGGACTATAGAGCCCTAAACGACGTAACCATCAAGAACAAGTACCCATTGCCTCGAATCGACGACCTGTTCGATCAACTGAAAGGATCCTCGGTGTTTTCCAAGATTGACCTCAGGTCAGGTTACCACCAATTGAGGATTAGAGAGGAGGACATACCCAAGACTTCCTTCACCTCCCGCTATGGACTCTATGAGTATACAGTGATGTCGTTCGGACTCACGAATGCCTCGGCCTTCTTCATGAACATGATGAACAATGTATTCATGGAGTTCTTGGATAAGTTCATCGTGGTATTCATCGATGATATCCTCGTTTACTCCAAGACCAAGGAAGAACACGAGACTCACCTCCGTCTGACCCTCGAAAAGCTAAGGGAGCAGCAACTGTACGCCAAATACAGCAAATGCGAATTTTGGTCGTCTGAGGTGAAGTTCCTCGGCCATGTTATATCTGCCGGAGGAATAGCAGTGGACCCAACCACCGTTGAAGCGATAACCAACTGGTTGCAGCCCACGACCGTGACCGAGATCCGGAGTTTTCTCGGATTGGCCGGATACTGCCGCCGGTTCATCGAGAATTTTTCAAAGATCGCCAAGCCTATGACCAGACTTCTACAGAAGGAATTGAAATTTGAATGGACCCCTGATTGTGAGGAAAGCTTCCAGACTCTCAAGAAGAAACTAGTGTCAGCCCCTATTCTGACTCTGCCAGACATCCGGAAAGACTTCCACGTCTACTGTGATGCCTCTCATCAAGGATTGGGATGCGTCTTAATGTAAGAAGGGAAAGTGATATCCTACGCCTCCCGGCAACTGAGACCGCATGAGCTGAACTTCCCGACCCACGACCTGGAATTAGCAGCCGTGGTTCATGCCTTGAAGATATGGAGACATTACCTTGTGGGGAATCGGTGTGAGGTGTTCACTGACCACAAGAGCCTCAAGTATATATTCACCCAACTAGATCTGAACCTCAGGCAAAGGAGATGGTTAGAACTGATCAAGGATTACGACTTGGGCATCCATTATCATTCGGGCAAAGCGAATGTGGTGGCAGACGCCCTTAGTCGAAAAGGGTACTGCAATGCCATCATGATTCAGGACCAAGCTCCTTTACTTTACAAGGAGATGGAAAGGCTAAATCTAGGGATCACCACCCGAGCGTACCTCGCTGCTTTGGAGTCTCGGCCTGTCTTAATAGACCAGATCCGAGAAAAGCAGAAGGAAGACCCGGACATCCTGGAGATCCAGCAGAACATGAGGAAGGGTAAAGCCCCCGGATTTTCTGAGGACGAGCATGGTACCATCTGGTTCGGAAACCGGATATGTGTACCCGACCAGCCTGAATTGAAGGCTCTCATCCTTCAGGAAGCCCACGATACTTTATACTCCATCCATCTCGGGAGTACGAAGATGTATCAAGATCTGAAGGAGAAATACTGGTGGGTCAGCATGAAGAGAGAAATAGCTGAGTATGTGGCCAAGTGCGACACATGCCGGCGAGTCAAGGCAGAGCATCAAAGGCCTGTCGGACTTCTTCAACCTCTCAAGGTCCCTGAATGGAAGTGGGAAGAGATAGGAATGGACTTCATCACGGGACTGCCCAGAACCCAAGCTGGACATGACTCTATCTGGGTGATCATCGACCGACTCACCAAGGTAGCTCACTTCGTTCCGGTCAAGACAACTTACACCGTCGCCAAGTTGGCTGAGTTATATATGACCCGGATCAGTGTGCCTTCACCGAGTTCCTAAGAAGATTGTATCTGACCGCGGGAGTCAGTTTACCTCCAAGTTTTGGAAGAACCTTCAAGAGGAACTCGGCACCCGGCTGAACTTTAGCACCGCCTATCATCCACAGACCGACGGTCAAACCGAAAGGGTCAACCAGATATTGGAAGATATGCTTAGAGCTTGCGCTCTAGACTTCGGTGGAATGTGGGACAAGAACTTGCCGTATGCGGAGTTCTCCTACAACAACAGCTATCAAGCCAGCCTGCAAATGTCCCCGTTCGAAGCACTCTACGGACGTAAGTGCAGAACGCCGTTGCACTGGGATCAAACCGGAGAGTCACAACTGTTTGGGAACGACCTATTAAGAGAAGCTGAAGAGAAGGTCAAGATCATAAGAGACCATTTGAAGGCAGCCCAATCCCGGCAGAAGAGCTATGCCGACAACCGTCGAAGGTACCTAGCCTTTGAGGAGGGCGATTATGTCTATCTTCGAGTCACTCCCCTCCGTGGCACTCAAAGGTTCAACATGAAAGGCAAGCTAGCACCCCGCTACATCGGACCTTTTCAGATCCTCCGACGACAAGGAGAAGTGGCATATCAACTTGAACTGCCTCCATCCTTGGCAGGAGTTCACGATGTGTTCCACGTCTCTCAGCTGAAGAAGTGCCTTCGCGTACCCACCGAGCAAGCCGATCTTCAACAGCTCAACGTCCAGGAAGACTTGACCTACATAGAGAAACCCATCAAGATCTTGGAAACCAAGGAAAGGGTAACCAGAAGTCGTGTAGTTCGCTTCTGCAAGGTTCAGTGGAACAACCATCCCGCCGAAGAAGCCACATGGGAAAAGGAAGACGAACTAAAAGCCCAATACCCCGAATTATTCGAGTAACATTCCAATCTCGAGGACGAGATTCTTTGTAAGGGGGATAGGTTTGTAACACCCCGAATTTTAAAAACAATAAAAATATTATTAAATTCAACTTCCTGGATTTTATAATCCTAAAAATACCTTCAATACCCTTTTTATACCCTTTTTAACTACATCACAGAGTTAATGACCAAACCAGGAACTAAAAATTTTTGTATAAACTCCCAAGGCCAAAATATATTTTTGAGAATTTTCACAAATTTTTATCCACTCTAGAAATGCCCCAAAAGGTTTAATCTATTTTCTGCAATTATTTTAAATCGGAAAGCCCTCTGGCCACCCGCACTCGATCCCCTACGCCCTCTCGCCTCGAGCACGATCAGAACGCCATCCATTTGGTTTTTAGTGCAACCACCACCGCCCGCCCTCCATCCATCGATCGCCGTCGCCATAGTCCCCCTCCGTCCTCGTCGACCGCACCTCTACGACTGCAAGGACGACCCCTTCCTCGGCCACGCCTCCGCTGGTCAAGGAGATCGCCGGATCACCATCGCCATCAAGCACACGAGGAACCCACGCGTCTACCCTCGCCGCCGGCCACGCTCCGTCGACCCCTCGCCTCGCCTAAGGTACCGACGTGACCGTCGTAGTGTCCTCTTTCCATTTCTAGGCTTAGCTAGGGCCCTCGTCGCTCGTTGTGGCCCCTGGCCCACTCGCCGTCGCCGGAGAAGACGACCGGCACGGGTCGAGTACCCGTGCCGTGTCGGATCTGATCCCGACCGTGCGATCGCTATCGGATGGCGCGTGTGAGCCCACGTACGCGATCTAATCCGCACCATCGGATCTGGTCAAAGCGTTACGTTTTAATCTCGCGCGTTCATTTCCATTTAAAACCTGCGATCGATCTCGTACGTCCACGTAGTACCCTTTCATGCGTTTTAATCCTGGCCGTCCATTATCACTTAAGCGCCCCGCCTCGCCTGCGTACGTTGGATCTGGATCCAACGGTCCAGATCGATCCGGCGCACGTGCACAGTGCGCGGGTTCACCGTGGGCCTGGCTCACCGTGGACCCGAGGGATTTAAAATTTGAAAATAAATTCCAGAAAAGGTTTAAAACTTGTAAAATTCATATCTGGCGCATTTGAACTCTAAAAATTGCCATGTCAATTTCAGAAAATTCATAATATTATTCTCTACATGATTATACAATAAAAACAGTAGGTTTACTTTGGACATTTCATGTTTATTCAAATGAATATTCAAATACCTTTAGGGTTAAAATACAAATTCAAATATTTAAACTTCAGAAAAATTTATATTTATTTCCTTTCTGTCCATGTACTGAAAACCATTAAACTAACATGAACTTTCCATTTAAAAATTTATTAGGAAACTTAATATGACAATAATCACATTTAAACACCCCTTTCTAAAAAGGTCAACTTTTCATTTTAAATTCCTTTAAAATTTATTATGAAATAAATCTCAGAACCTTAACAATTGAATTTATCTTATTTTTAATCAAACCAACTTTATCCTATGTGCTTATCATGTAATGTTATAATGTTTGATTGAATGTTGTGTTCTTTTTATTTTACTTTATTATATTGAAAAGACTACGACGCCACCGAGGAGCCGGAATACTTCCCGGAAGTACCTCCCTCGCCTTTCGATGAACAAGGCAAGTCACCAACCCAATCTTTTGAGCATATTGAACCCATGTTTGATTAAACTATCGCTAAAACACATAGGTTATATATGCATTAGTCAAATGAACCCTTACAATATATTTATTTAGGATCCCCCGACCTTGATGTGCAACCCAAGCCATGCTCTCTAGCCTAAACTCCTTGTCACCATATGATAAATGTTATTAGCTAGTGTCCAATGTATCGACACGATCGCTATAGGATAAAAATGAGTCGTAGTACATGGTTCTATTATATGATCCCCATTGTTTCTTATCTATGGAATTCTGTCGGTGTGGAGTTGTGGTTGTGAGTGAATGCATGGTGGGTTCTGGGTGCAAGCTAGGGCATTGGTCGGTAGCACCCGGGGCACTATAAGGACCGGTCTGAGGGATCCGTTGCAATACACTTCCGTACTAACCACAAGTCTAGTGGGTAAGTCCTAACTAAGGTATGGATTGTTCCAAACCGAGGCCACCATTTGGAGATGGGTCAAATAGCACCTGCGGGTGACTTGTACCAATGTGGCGCAAAAGGGGGTGCGACGTTAGCCAGGATGCGGCCCGGCGCGCCGGCGAAACCTAGAGCGGGTGGTTATCGCTTGGAACATTTCATGCCGTGGTTTTGGCATGAGTTCCCGTGGTATGGGTCATCTCGTTTGGGATGAGTGCGTGCCTTGTGGGTACAGTAGTACATCTCTGATCAAAGTCTTAAATCTTTTCGAAAAGCCGAGCCCACGGTCAAGGGCGGGTTGCGTGACATCCCACAGTTAGATTATTTTGGATATGTATGTGCATGATGGTTTGACATGTAAGGACTGTTGTGCGAGGAGGTAAAACGTACTCCTCGAGTTAGATGATGTTGTTGATGTTCATGTTTACTTTTCCGCATGATTAAAATGTGACTACTCTAAATGCAACGACTGAAACTGTACTTTTCCGCAATGTTAGCCATTACCCTTCTTTGTTTATTATCCTGCATTATTACTTGCATTTGCGGTGGCTTGTTGAGTACTTTTTGTACTCATACCCGTTGGACCCCCACAGAGGATGCTTACTATGAAGACGGTCTAGAGTAGCGACCCAGTCGAGAAGAAAGATCATGAAGGAGATGTTCATCATGCAGAATTTTAATTATATTTATTATTGTTTTCACCAAAACTTTGATGTAATAAATATGGTCTGCGTACCATGGATATTGACGTATGTACGTTGTCGCATGATGAACCTCTTGTATTATTGTTTTTTCTATGGAAATTCAATAATGTCTCGATTTGTTAAATCGGGGCGCTACAAGATGGTATCAGAGCCGACTTGACTGTAGGAAGCAAAACAGACCCGCCTAGCCATTAGCCACAGGAAATTATTTCTCGAAAACCTACTTTATAAACTTTGTTCCTCTCCTCACTTTTATTCCACTTGCTGTTTTGTAGATGCCTGTCTACCAAGTTCACAGCTACTGCCGCCACTACGAGGGCTTCGTCCGGGAGCTCCGTATGATGCTCACCTTCCTCGGGTTCCTCTTCGAACCCGAATTCCAAGGAGTGTACCCCGACGAGTTCGCCGGACCTTGCGACGTCTCCCTCACCGTCCACGGCTCTGGAGAACACCTGCTGCCCTACACCACCGCACTTGGGGGCCCGACTTTCAACGTCGCGTGCCAACGAGTCACCCTCTAGGCTCTCATGGAGCTTAGGATGATCTACGATGATCGTCTTCAGAACTCGTCCTTCCGGCTTGTGCCGAAGCGTACTCCCGGCACCCACCGTAGCATCTACCTCGGAGTTCACTCCGTGCGTGATCCGGTCATGGCCTGGCAGTCGCGTCTTCTGCAGGCTATGGACGACCTCCATACCGAGGCGGTGCTTGACGCCGACGAGCACCATGAGGCGGTTGAGTTCCTTCGTGAAGAAACGAAGAACTTGATCCAACAGAACGGCGAGCTACAGCGCAAGATCATGCAGCTGCAGAAGGATATTGCGGAGATGGTTCCTCTTCTTCCGAGGAAGAAAGAAGCCCATCCGTGAGCCCCTCCCTCGCCCGAAGAGGATCCCGCCACATCCCTCCCCCGCCAGATATGAATTTTAGAAGTTTAAAACCATTTCTAGAATTTAAATTAAATCCAAAACAGCCGTCGGTCCACGGTGAACCAGATCCACCGTGAACCCGCGCACTGTGCGCGTGGTCCGGCCCATCCTGAACCATTGGATTCAGATCCAACGCACGGGGGCGAGGTGGGGGTGTTAAGTGGCGATCAACGACCCACAGCGCTCGATACCCCTTTGACCAGATGGACCCGCGAGATTAAACGTCGCAAGGGTTCTAATCCACACCGTCAGATCGAGATCGTGCGGCCAGGATAGAATCCGGCACGGCACGCGTCAGGAGGGGTAAAGTACCCATCTTCCTCGACTCTAGAGGTACGACGGCGAGCAATTCCGGTGATGGCAAGGGCTACCCGGCCTAACTAGGGCTAAAAACAGAAAGAGGGAGCTCTAGGGAACACGAGGGTACCCTTGCGGTGGTCTGAGGTCGACGGGGTGTGGCCGGCGACGAGCGGAGGCGGCGAAGACGTTCGGGTCCTCGTCGGCGGTGATGTTCCGGCGGGGTTCGTCGATGATGGAGCGGTGACCGAGGTCGGGGTGGCGCTTGCGGTCACGGCGATGCGGTCACCAAGGGCGGAGGAGGTCACCAGTGACGACGAGCAGTGATCGGAGTGCGGATGGCGATGAGGTATTAAAAACCGAATTGAGGCGATTTGGTTCGTTCTCAATGCGTTCGGGCATGTGGGCTGGACGAGACGGAGGCCAATGGCTTAAATAGAGGTGCCGGCGGGGGATAACGGGCGACGTATACAAGGAAAGCCGAGAGGGGGTCTTCAATGGCGCCGGTGAGGGCTGCCATGCACGCGAGCGCTGATCCCGTGGCTTAAATGCATGGGTTAACGAGGGGAAACGACCGGCGTGGCGTGGGGGACCGATTGATGGCGCCGATTTATTGTGGGAGGGGCTGGCGGGGCGGATCCGAGGGCGAGGTCGTCGGCCGGCGAGATTTGGGGGCGATGGCACGAGGTGGACGATGGTCCTAACAGACGGGGGCCACCGGGCAGCGGGCGCGAGCGAGCGGGTGTGGCGGCTAACGGGTGGGGTCGGGTAGTCGGGCGCGAGGGGTCGGTTGGCGCCGACAGGTGGCGTCGGGCGGTCGGACGCGCGCGCGGAGAGGAGAGGGTCTCTGATGGGTGGGACCCGTTGGTCAGTCGGGGCACGCGGGGAGGTGTGGGCTGGGCTGGCCGGGGGAGAGAGAAAGGGAGGGGAGGGCCCGTTACTGTTTAAATGCTTTTCTGAATAAAAATAATTACAAAAATTGATTTAAAATATTTGGGCTACTTCCAAGGGTGATAAAAATTTGTAAAATTTTCAAAATTATCTTTTGGTCTTGGGAACTCATACAAAATTTTCTATCCTCTGGTTTGGTCATTTCATCTAGGTTCTAGCTCAAAAGGTTAAGGAGGGCATTAAAGGTATTTCCAAAATAAATAATTCCAGGAAAATAGATTAAATGATATTTTTATTTCTTTGAAAATTTGGGGTGTTACAGCTTGCGCTCTAGACTTTGGCGGAATGTGGGACAATAATTTGCCTTATGCGGAGTTCTCCTACAACAACAGCTACCAAGTTAGCCTGTAGATGTCCCCGTTACTCTGGGATCAGACTGGAGAATCGCAACTTTTCGGGACAGATATATTACGAGAAGCCGAAGAGAAAGTCAAGATCAAAGGTTTAACATGAGAGGCAAGTTAGCACCCCGCTATGTCAGAACTTTTCAGATCCTTCGACAGCAAGGGGAAGTGGCATATCATTTTGAACTACCTCCATCCTTGGCAGGAGTCCATGATGTATTCCACGTCTCTCAGCTGAAGAAGTGTCTCCGTGTGCCCACCGAGCAGGATGACCTCCAACAGCTCAACGTCCAAGAAGACTTGACCTACATTGAGAAACCCGTCAAGATCCTGGAGACTAAGGAAAGAGTAACCAGGAGCCATGTGGTTCGCTTCTGCAAGGTTCAGTGGGACAACCACCCCGTTGAAGAAGCCACATGGGAAAAAGAAGATGAGTTGAAAGCCTAATACCCCGAGCTATTCGAGTAATGTTCCAATCTCGAGGACGAGATTCTTTGTAAGGGGGATAGGTTTGTAACACCCCAAATTTTCAAAGAATTAAAAATACCATTTAATATATATTTCTGGAAATAATTTATTTTGAAATACCTTAAATACCCTTCTAAGCTTAATTGAACTACAGCCTAGATAAAATATCCAAACCAGGGGCTAGAAAATTTTGTATGTGATCCCAAGGCCAAGATATATTTTTGAGAATTTTTATAAATTTTTATCACCCTTGGAAGTAGCCCAAACATTTTAAATTCATTTCTACAATTATTTTTATTCAGAAAAAATTGAAACAGTAACGGGCCCCTTCCCCCTCTTCTCCCTTCCCCGGCCGGCCCAACCCACTCCCTCCCCGCGCCCCTCACTGACAGGCGGACCCTACTGGTCAGTGGCCATCTCCCTCCGCGCGCGCGCGCGCCCACCACCTCGGCCACACCTGTCGGCGCCACCCCACTCTCAGCCAAACCCGACCCCACCCGTCAGCCCCGCCCGTTGTCGCGCCCGTGCCCGCTACCCGGTGGCCCCCACCTGTCGAATCCGTCTTCACCGCGGGATCTGCCCCCAAATCCCCCCCCCCCCTCGCCGGCCGAAGCCCTAATCCCACCTCGGATCCGCCCCGCTGGCCCCCTCCCTTTAATTCGTCGCCGACAATGAATTCCCCACGTCCCGCCGACCGTTTCCCCCTTTAAACCCAGCCGAATCATGTCCCAGTTCAGTGTATCCCCTCGCAATCGAGCTCGCCGACGTTAAGGCCATTTTAAATTCGGTCTTCCCCCAATTGCGCCCCCTTTAACCCCGTCGGCGCTCCTAGTTAAACCCTCGGTCATCACCGCGTTAGACCCCTACGCTCACACGCTGCGAGAACGAACAGAACGCCCACGCTCTGGTTTTTAACACCTCTCCGCCGCCCGCACTCCAGCCGTCGTTCACCGTCGCCGGAGACCTCCTCCACCCTCGGCGACCACACCCGTGTGATCACCGATATCACCCCGGCCTCGTCCACCCCTCCGTCGCCACTGAACCCCGCCGGAACGCCATCGCCAACGAGAACCCAAACGATTCCGCCGCCCTCGCTCGTCGTCGGCCACGCTCCGACGACCCCAAGCCTCTCCGACGGTACCCTCTTGACCCTTGCGATGTACTGATTCTGTTTTAGCCCTTAGAACCGACCGCCATCGCTCGCCGTGGTCGCTGGACCCTCGTCGTCGCCGGAAAAGACGATTCGCACGGGCTGAGTACCCGTGCCGTGTCGGATTTGATATCGGTCGTGCGATCTAGATCCAACAGTGGTGGTTAGGCCGTTCTCGTGGTTTAATCAGATTCATTGGATCTCAACAAATCGGTATGATTTAATCTAAGCCATCCATTTCTATTTAAAACCCGCGTTCGATCTGAGCCACACGATGCATACCGGTTCGGCGTTTTAATCGTGGCCGTCCGCGTCCACTTAACGCCCCCGCCTCGCCCGTGGCCGTCCGATCGCGATCCAACGGTGGATCTAGATCCGGTGCACGCGCACAGTGCGCGGGTTCATGGTGAATCCGGTTCACCGTGGACCGATGCCTGTTTTTGGTTTAATTTAAATTCCAGAAAATGGTTTTAAGCTTCTAAAATTCATATCTCGCGCATTTTAACTCCAAAAAATTCCATTTCAATTCCAGAAAATTTATAATTTTCTTCTCTACATGTTAATGCAATAAAAACAGTAGGTTTATATTGAGTATTTTATTTTTATTTAATAACATATTCAAATGCACTTTAGGGTAAACCACAAATTGGTCCATTTCAACTTTAGAAAAATTTATCTTTTATTCTCTTCATACTAGTATAATGGAAACACTAGGTTTATACTGAACCTTTTATTTTAAATCAATTGGAAGTCTAAAATACATTGGTTAACATTTTTATTTCTTTTTGAAACTCCCTAACCCCCTTAAAAGTTCATTTTAAAATATTCCTAAAGTAAATTTCAGCAACTTAATGACTTTATTTCCCTTGGTTTAAACAAATCAAAACTTGTATGCTGGTGTGTGGTTTTTAGATTGTTTATTGAATGCTATTTTTATCATTTATATTGAGAAGACTACGACGCCACCGAGGAGCTAGAGTACTACCCGGAGGTTCCCTCGTCGCCTTTCGCTGAACAAGGCAAGTCACCAAACCAATCTTTTGAGCATGTTGAACCCATGTTTTACCAATCTATCGTTAAAACACATAGGATATACATGCATTAGTCAAATGAAACCCTTACAATATATTTATTAGGATCCCCTGACCTTGATGTGCAACCCAAGCCATGCTATCTAGCCTAAACTCCTTGTCACCATATTATTAGTACTATTAGCTAGTGTCCAATGTATCGACATGATTGCTATAGGATTAAAAATGAGTCGTAGCGATTGGAATCTACTATATGATCCCCGTTATTCTCATCTCTGGAATGAGAAACCATGTTGAAGAATATGGTTTTGATATTCCAGATGTGATGAGTGATTGTCAACGGAAGTCAAAGTAATGGAGAGATGAAGACCTGCCGAGTCTGAGGCGCATGTGACTCAGGTACACGGGTAGTGAGCGACGGCCGAGCAGAGGAGCTGCGGAGTCGGGCTGGCCCAATCCGGGTACATGGCTAGGAGCGGCAGATGTTCCACCGGTCTGTTGACTAGGTTTGACTCAGGTACACGGGCGGCGAGCGATTGCCGGGCTGAAGAAGCTGCGGGGTCGGGTCGGCCCAATCCGGGTACCCGGTGCGAAGACGATGGACGCTTTGTCAGTTTCGGCGTAAAACTGACAATATATGTTTAATTCGTTTTTAGGATATTAATATTTAGTTTTTAAGTTTAGAATATTTTTTATTTAAGTGAGGTAATTTTTCTAAGAATATTTTAGTAATTTTCGGAATTTATTTTAGAGTCAGTTTATTTTACCCGAGGGTAAAGTAGTCTTTTCATGTATTAGGATTTGCCTATAAATAGGCCCCTATCTCTTTGGAGATAATTGACTGTTTTTTTTGTTTCAGATCAATCTATAGTCCACGTTTTATTTGTTCATCTTATCTGTTCTTCCGGCGAAACTAAGATCGGTTTTTTTCAATCGGCAGCAAGAAATTTTCTTTCCATCGCGTCTGTGACCGCGCCTGGCCGCCGGCAGATTTTTTGCGCCTCTGACGCGCGCCTGGCTGCCTGCCCAGCTGCGGCGTTACAGTGCTGCGCAGCACGGCTGCATTTGCAGCCACATCCCGGCAGCCAAGCAAGCCATGTAATTTTTTATTAAAAAAAGGGGAGTCTGTTCACTTGCGTTGGTGCAGGAGAAAGCAAAAGTTGCGTGCTGCAGGCGGGCCCACGGAAATTTGTGAAGTCCGGCGGGAACTCCAGGAGCACCGGCGGGAATTCCAGAAGCAAGCGTTCGGGGGCAGAAACGTAAGGAACGAGATGACGCTGGTGAGATTTAATCTCCTATTTTTTATTTTTTAGTAGATCAGTTGTTAAAGATAATCACCCACGAATTAATTAGTGAAAAGATTTGTTTAGGAATTTCGTAGTAATTTAAACTGCCTAAGTATTTTTAGTACTCGTATAGTTTTATTTTAATATTCTTTAGTCTGCTCATATAAAGAAAAAAATATTATTAATAGTTGCAGTAATATTTTTATTTTAGATTTACATAAATATTTTAGGTTTATTTCTGAATTAATTTATGAATGATTTATGTTATTATTTAATTGATTAGTATTTTATTTTTAATTCGTAATCTGAATATTTTATTAATATAGTAGGGTATTCTGCGTACATTTTAAATATTTCGAGTACCAACTTTATTTAAAGCAGTAGTATTTATTTAGTTTATCTTTAACATCATTTAGACTAAGATACTAATCACTTTTTAAGCTAGACAAGTTTTATTCCGGTAATTTGCTTTGCAAATATTATTTGTCTAGTCAAGTTCATTTGGGTGGTGGGATTAAAATATAGTTTAGTAAGAATTTTTTAGGCGCCCATTCACCCCCTCTGGTCGCTACTTTCGGTCCTACAAGTGGTATCAGAGCGAGGTTAGTTTTTTTAATATCTTAACCGATTCAAAACCTAGGTAGTGACCATGACGTCTTCTGGTAAAATCTCATCCCTAGAAGCTTTTGGCTACACTTATTGGAAGACTCGCATGCGAGCATACCTTATGAGCCAGAGCTCGGACATATGGAGATTTGTGTTCATCCTAGTTTCACCATTACGACTATTGATGCGGATACTGCTGAAAATATAATTACCCAGCATCAAAATAATAGTAAGGCGGTGAACATTTTATTTTCTGGTTTAGGTCCTAGTGAGTTCGAGCGTGTTAGCCATCTCACCACTGCTAGAGAGATCTGGGCTACCCTCCAGGCACATCATGAGGGGACAGCTCAGGTCAAGGCTAGGCTCTACCAGACCTATCGGCGGGAGTATGAAAATTTCTCACAGAAGCCGGGTGAGACTGTCGAGGCTTTGTTTGGTCGCTTTCAATCGATCATTAACAAGCTACGCGTTAACAAGGCCGATGGGGATCAGCTGGTCTCAGATCATGAACAAGCGCTTAAGGTACTTCATACCTTGGACCCTAAGATCTGGGAGATCAAGGTCTCTTCTATTGTTGAGAGCACATCTTATGATACCTTGACCATCGCAGAGCTTTTTAGTAAGCTCAAGGCCTCAGAGGTCGATATCCAGTTGAGATCAAATCTTACTGGTTCTGGATCAAAGACTCTAGCGCTTGCGACAGCATCTGCTAATCCTAATGCCATGATTTGTACTGTGTTTTCCTTGATGTCTATTTCCGAGGAACAACTTGATACTCTAGGAGATGATGATCTGTGCTTGTTTAACAACCGAGTGCGATGTGTCTATGATAAGCGAATGTTTAAGAGACACGGCACAAAATCCGGATGCTTTGAGTGTGGTGACCTAGGTCATTTTATCGCCGACTGTCCCAAGCAGAAGAATTACAAGAAGGGAACCGGCGGAAACTCCTACAACTCTGGCAAGTACGACAACTCCATGAAGGGCAAGCCCAAGACAAGATTCTTTCGAAAGGCTCTGAAAGATTACAGGCGTGAGAACAAGAAGCGAGACAAGACCTTCTTCGCCGAGATGGAGAAAAGATACTCCAAGAGATCCTCGTCTTCCTCATCGTCTTCAAGTTCAAGTGATGAAGATATCATGATCGGGAAGGGGAAGGACAGGGACAATCTGGCAGGCCTCTATTTCATGGGCTTCGGGGACAAGCCGAAGAATCGCTCACGTCACAGCCGAAGACCCCACAAGAGCTTCTGCTCAATGGCTCTTGGGGAGAAGAAAGAGAAGGACTCCTCTGACGACTCCGATGACGAAGACGATGAGAAGGCATCTTCCTATGAACAAGAAGTTATTAATTTACTAGAACAAAACAGTCAGGAGTTGAAGTATAGGGAAAAACTGCTTAGAGGGGCTAAGAAGAGGATAGATGAGCTTGAGAGTGAGCTTGCCACAGCAAATGGCAAGATTGAGAGTCTGTCTTCTTCCCCTTGCTTGGGTGATAGTGGTGAGTGCCCTAACTTTGAGGTGTTGTTGTGTGACCTGACGACTCTCAAGTCCAGGTACACAGAGAGAGTAGATAAGAGAGATGCTTTGGCCACTGAGCTTGAGAGCGCTCAGCAGGAGCTAAAAGATGCTCATGCCACTGTCGTCGCACCTTGTGTAGACTGCCCATCTCATTTAACCCTAAACCCTAAACCCTAAATGCAATAACTAAAAAATGTACTTTTCCGCACTCCTAGCCGTTATCCCTCCTTTGTTATTACCTTGCATTAATATTGCATTTGCGGTGGCTTGTTGAGTACTTTTTGTACTCATACCCATTGAACACACCATTTAGAGGAGGCCTACTACAAGGAAGATGGTCTGGAGTAGCGACCTAGTCAAGAAGAAGATCTTGAAAAGGGCGTTCGTCGTGCTTTTTATTGTTTATTTTATTTTTACTCTTTTGTAATAATGTGGTCTGCGTACCACGAATGTTTGCCCGTATGTACGTCGTTGCATGATGAACCTCTTGTTATTATTGTTTTTCTATGGAAATTCAATAATGTTCTGATTTATGAAATCGGGGCGTAACAGCTCGCCCGATTGCTTCACCCCTGTTCATCGGTCCTATGGCCGATCGGCATGATATTCCATGAATATCCCATCATCATCGCGGCCATAAGCTCGATAGCCGATAGGCTATGCTATTGATCATATTTTCCTGTTTCCTTATCAGTTGCAGGGTCAAACTGATTGGCACACCTTGAACCCCTTTTTCTAAGAATGTAGGACCTACACCGGAGTGAAGCATATCTCTCAGACCACACATGTGTCAAAGTGTGACAAGAAAACACACCAACACAAATATACACCATAATGCTAGCAATATAGAATAATGAAAATAATAATTTAACAAAAAACAATATGATGACCATTGCTCCATCGTGCAATTGTTCAAAAGTTCGAACTAATAACGATGAAATACATATTAGATAATGATTACATGACAAAGTCATAAAACCACACAAGTAAATATGGATCAAATTACATCACACACTAATAGTCTCTTGTTTTGGTGACACAATATGAGTAGAACTTTAATCTTGATCACTATTAGCACACAACTTTATAAAACTTGAAGGTTGTTCCGACATTCCTCTAATTGTCTTCATTGGTTACTACAAAATGAATTGATTTCAGTTCTGTTTTTCTGATCTATGTGCAAACAACATTTTTCAAATAGTAGCATATGAATTGATTTCATATGATTTTTGTTAGCATGAGCAGAGTTGTTTGGCTATATTTTACCTGGCTTGATGTCGTGTTGTTTGCTCAATAGGGAAGATGGCTGGTTGGCTTGTGCCCTTGGCTGCTACTTTGCTAGCTTCACGGAATCATGGCTTCACAAATACGCAACAGTGCAATTAGAAATTCAGAACTGCAGCAAGCAGTGTAGGCCACGAACTCATGAAACACTTAGCACTAAATCTCATGCCCTGTTTAGGGAGTTGTAGATTCTCATAATTAGCTAGATCAAGTATCTAACAGGCTAATTTGAGTAGCTAGCTGGTGTGAATAGCTGCTAGTCTGAGTAGCTAGACTGTTTGGTAACCAAGCTTTTAGTGGTTAGCTATTATCCTGATAATGTGTTAAAGGAAGAAATGTATGAAATACCCTTAAGTAATGGATGTCTTTATTGCGTGTTATTTTATAATTGTAATATATATATATATAAATTTTGATAATAATATATTTTTAAAATAACCACTTATTGTTTGTCTTTGTTTGCAACTTGTCGATTAAAAAGTTACTGGTTATCTATCACCACCAATCATATGTCAGGATAAAAGTACATAATAACAGGATAAAAGCTACTTGTTCAATGGAATGGTGGGTAAATAAAATCCCACAGAATCTAAAGAAAGCTAGGGTGGCTAGCTTCTCAGCTACTAGTGTATTGAGAAGTAGTTGCGTCTGGAGATTTTAAAAATCTGAAGAATCCACATACTGTTTTGGGGAGATTATAGATACAAGAAGTATCTAGCTAGCCCAAAAGCTCCCCCAAATAGGATTCCAATTTTGCAGCCGTTGACGCCAATATTTGGCAAAGCGTAGGCCCACTAAGGATGTCGCACGATCAATAAAAGTCAAAGAAGTCCAGTCAAAGAAACCCGCCTGTTCTGTTACAAATGGCTGTATGAGAGGAAGTTGATGGAGATAAAATAAGATAAAGAAAAGCCAGAATCGATTACGATGGAAGTTACTTGGATGGAGGGTCTCTGGACTATAAATATGTAATTATTAGCTAGGTCGAACACACACAATCAACCACAACAAAACTACTTCTCGGTGCATCGCCACCCTTGGATTCGCAAGGTTAATTCCAACGGGGCTTGACACTGTTGACACGAAAACATGCCCCCGCACTTGGGTCAGTTCGACGATCCAAAAGTACACAGATACTTAGGGACAGGCCTAAGCGTGACGTGACACCGACGTCGCGTTCCGACTACCCTTAATAGTGATAAGGGGGGTGGAGTCACCAGGCAACCATATTACACAAAATAATCGAATTAGCCAAAAAGATAGATTAAACAGAATAAAATCAACAAACCAGTCGGAGCCCCGCCTGGTTCGAAGTCTGATGCGAAGGGGTCACCGAAGTGTACCTTCGGCGTCTGGTGCGAAGTGCTCCGCCGAAGGGTGCTTCGGCGTTCGGACCGATCCGGCCGAAGACGGACTTCGAACGGATCTGGACGCGATGATCACCTCCGAACAGCGGGGTTCGGCGTGCGATCTCTGATACAACAAGCTACGAAATAGATATGCGAGGGCCACGCGCGAGCGCAACTTCGTCTGGTGCAGAATATGGTCGTGGCGAAGCCTATTGCGACGAAGTATGCTTGGCGAAGCCCGTTGCCGAAGCCTGCAGTCCCGCCGAAGGGTGTCCTGGGGACCTCCGAAACCAATCTCTCAGCTCCGAACACCTCCGACGAAGTGGCTCTAGACATGCGAACCTGCAACAGAAGAGTGCGAAGTACTAATTCAGCCTGAGGACCGAATTTTGCTAAGTGTTGCACTAGTAGCGAAGGTAGCAATCTATTACGTAGATTAACGGATATTTCACATGCGAAGTAACAAGGCGATAGCAATCTATTACGTAGATTAACGGATACTTCACAGGCGAAGTATCAAGGGTTACCACTGTTCCGTAGTGGCCGGCGGAGGGCTTCTAGGCAACCCACGAAGAGGTACAGGAAAATAAGGGTAAAGTAAATACGATCAAAGCATTGGCTTTTGTTTGGTTTGAGTTGGGGGGTTCTCCACGCCGGCCATGCCTCTCTATTTATAGGGGGTTAACTCCTAATCCAATATGCTATTAATCCATCCAGATAGAGATAGAGATTGAGCCGGTGACGCAAACAACTCTATCTCTGCCGAGATGGGCTTCGGCCAGGCCCGTCGAGGCCTTCTCTTCGGGCCGAAGCTTCGGTAGTGTGGGCTTCGGCTAGGCCCATCGAGGCTTGCTCCTCGGGCCAAAGCTTCGGTAGCGTGGGCTTCGACCAGGCCCGTCGAGGCTTGCTTCTCGGGCCAAAGCTTCGGCAGCGTGGGCCTCCGAAGGCTTCCTGGCCGAAGCCCGTGGGCTGGCTAGAGGCTTTCAGATCCCATAGCTCAATGGACTTCGACCCTGTAGGGCTTCGAACAGACCCTGGACATGTGCACTTTTGGCCCAAATCACCAAAATTGATATTTTGATGATCTAGCCATTAATACCATTTTTTGCTATCAACACATGCCCCCCTGCCTTTTAGTGAACT
This sequence comes from Zizania palustris, assembly GCA_019279435.1. NCBI lineage: Eukaryota > Viridiplantae > Streptophyta > Magnoliopsida > Poales > Poaceae > Zizania > Zizania palustris. The sequence continues at coordinate 21,848,938 of JAAALK010000284.1, forward strand.
AGTGAACTAAAAGCACAACGAGCTGAAGACGATACCATCCATATCGGCTTTTCGACACTTTTCATGATGCTTTCCACACACTTTTTATGTCGGCCTTGGGATGCTACCATCACCTACATTGATTTCCTCCAAGGGATCGGCCGACGCAAAACCTTGTCCTAATTTCTCCACTTCGCTAAAGTCCCCGATGGCCTCGGCAATACCATCTTTACTAGACCGATATTGTTCCACGCGAGACTTTAGCCACTCTAGATTGTTCTTGCTAGACATGTCTATTTAATACAAAAATAGTTGTGCTACTCCAGCCGGCTTTATAGACGCTGATACAAACCGCCCTTCGGATACGCCAACAAAATCGTAGTCCGAAAGATCTCTACCTGACAGACACTCTACTTTGTTGTGGACGGCGTCAACCGACACATCGGCCAAAGCTACTTGGGCCGAAGTATCCGCGGGGATGACTTCTACCTCATTGCCATCCCACTATATCAGGCACTGGTGTAGAGTAGAAGGGATGCAACAGTTCGCGTGAATCCAGTCGCGCCCGAGTAGCACGCTATAGTTACCTTGTACGTCGACGATGAAAAACGCTGTTGGCAACGTCTTGTTGCCCACCGTCAACTCCATAGAGAGTACTCCATCGGCCTCGGAGCTCTCACCGTTGAAGCCGTTGAGCATCAAGTTAGTCTTCTTCAGGTCATCTTCATCCATGCCAAGTTTCTTCAACAATGAATAAGGCATTAGGTTAACAGTGGCGCCGCCGTCGACGAGGATCCGGGAAATCGGCTTCCCATCGATGCGACCCCTGACATAGAGGGGCTTTAGATGGCGAGTCGAGTCCTCGAGCTTCTCGAAGATGGCGTTGCGCGGACCGAGGTTCAATTGAGTGACCTCGGCCTCGTCCCGTTGTAGGGCGAACTCGGCAGGCAGCGTGACGATGTTGATGTCCATCACCTAGGGTGAGGGTCCCTCAGAGACGGGTGAGTAATCATCGTCGAGCATATCGTCATCGTCGTCGCTTGGACTAGGAGCTAGGTTGGTTATCTCAACCGGCTTCTCCCTCCATACTTGCTTCGTAGCTGGCTGAGGGCGGATTTCCTCGAAGATAGCGTCGCGCTCAGACTCAGCTTTCCTTTCACGCATCTCTTGTGCCCGCAGCCTTTGTAGGCGTCTCTTCTATGATTTGGACATGCCTCGAGGTGCCCAAGATAGCTGAGGCTTGGTGCCAGGCGCTACTATTCGACTTCCATTAATTCTGGCCGAAGTGGCACTGTGCCCTTCGACCTTGTGCGCCTTGCGTTCGGAGGGGGCTTCGCTGCGAACCCCGTTGGACGGACCAGCCTTGTTCGGCCGATCGAACCAAGCTTCGGCGTAGAGTTCAGCCGAAGCATGAGACTTACCTCTGTTAGACCTCGGTGACAAAGTCTTCGGGATTGGGACTTCCTGAGACCTAACTCTAATGGTTATGGCTTCGGACTCCCTAACTTCGGCCTCCGCGTGCTCGCACCCTTTGGCTTCGTCCTGCATGGTCCGATTCAGAGGCACCACGGACAGTCTGTGGACGATGCCCCCCTCCGCTGTGTTTGTTTTCCCCTACCATCCATAATACTCCGAAGGAGAATAGGGCATAGTGTTAAGTTGCGGAGGGTACCCTGACCCGGATACGTACGGATCCAACGGGGTCCCCGCCCAGTCATACGGCGGAGGCATCAGCGGCTCTAGTGGCCTCGCCCATTGTGAGCCGATCCCGTCACCCGGAGGAGGGTTCGGCCAAGTCGAAGGTGTCTCGGACCACACCAGTGAAGGGTCCTGCTAGGCCAGAGGTATGTCCGGCCAGTGCGGGCTGAAGCCTCCCATCAGAGAAGTCCAATGCAGTGCGGGGTTTGGCCATTGGGGGCCGAAGTTGTTGTATAGGGGACCCGACCACTGGGGCTCGAAGCTGTTGTACGGGGGGTTCGGCCATTGTGGCTCGAAACCACCGTGCGGAGCATCAGGCCACCGTGGCCCGAAGCCTTCGTGTGGAGGGTTCGCCGGCTTCGGCCCAAAGCCGCCCTTCGAAGGTCTTAGCCCCTTCGGCTGTTTTAGCTTAGAGCGCGGTCCTGCTTCCTGGGCCCTTCTCCGATGCTTGCTCAACAGCACATCACATGTCACCTTCGGCCTCTTGCGAACCTTAGCCGAAGGGGTATTAACGTTCTGTTTCCACACTCCCTTGGGGTTCTTTGCCACGAGCGTGCGAGTGCGCAGTTCTCCAGCAATTACATCTTTCCCTTTAGCAGACTCGTCCTGTTCTGGCCGAATCAACACCTTCTTTTCGCCGAGGTCAACGGCGTTTACTGGAAAAGGATCTTTATCTAGCTTCATCTTTGGATCATGGTCTATCTTCAATCGTCCTTCTTCTAAGGCCGATTGTATCTGTCGTCAAAAAACATTGTAATCATTAGTATTATGCCAATGTGAATCATGTCACTTACAGTATGGATGCTTCTTTAACTCATCGGCAGGTGGGATGACTTGACCCTTAGGTAACCTAAGAAGCTGACTTTTTAAGAGAAAATCAAATATTTTATCACATTTAGTTATATAAAATGAGTACTTGACATCACTAAGTCTATTCTTTGTGGGGGATGGTCGTAACTCGGATCAAGTGATAGGTTTATTTTTGGTGTTCCAAACCCATTCGGCCGTGTACATGTTGGTCGAATCCTCCTTCTCTGACTCCTCTTCATTAGAGCGTTCCATGATGTGGATCTCGGCCCTAGGCTTACTAAACGTCTTAATAATTTTCTTATTTTTGGCTCGGCCTTCTTGGACCAGAGCCTGCTGTAGAACTTGGCTAACTTCTAAAAAGTTTTGGTTATCTAATATTTCCTTAATTTCGAAATGCAACCTGTTAAAAGCTAATTCCGCCAAGTCCCTTTCTGAAATATTAAGGCTAAAACATCGGTTTCTAGTATCACTAAAACACTTGATGTACTCAGAGGCGCTCTCACTAGATTTCTGCTTAACCGATGTCAAATGCGAAAGCCTAAGTTCTATTTTGCCTGTATAAAAATAATCATGGAATTTCCGCTCTAAATCATCCCACATGTGGATGGAGTTCGGCGGGAGCGCCGAAAACCAAGTGAAAGTTGTGCCGGATAGCGAGAGAGAAAACAGTCTAACCTTTAGAGCATCTATCCCGCTAACCTCTCCACACTGCGCCAAAAATTTACTAACGTGCTCTAGTGTGGTCTTGCTACCCTCGCCATCGAACTTAGTGAATTCAGGGATCCTATAGCTGTGGGGGTAGGGTACCGTATCAAGATGGTCGGGGTAGGGCTTACGGTAAACCCTAACCCGTCCCTTGGGCACGAAGCCAGCACACTCCCTAAACAGCGCGCGGACCTGCTCCTCTATATCATCTTGGTATGTTGCTTGCATGCGCCTCTCATGCGGGGGCGCGACACGTGGTGGGATGTCGGCGTGTGGGCCATGGGCTTTTTCCCTACGCGCTATTTGTGTGACGTGCTCGTGTCCGGGTGTCGGCGTGTGTGGTGTAGGCAGCGCGGGCATTGGCGCAGGCGGTGTGTGGTATGCAGTATTAGTTTGACCGTAGGTATAATGATTGGTCTTGGCCATAAGTGTTGAAGCCGGAGACATGAGTGTGCCAGTGCTGTCGTTATTCCTACCGTATATGCGGTTTGCCAGAGGTGCACTAGCTATAGGAACCGAGGGTATGGCCTCAGTGAAGACGAACCTCCTAAGAGTTGCCTCTACTTGGGAGCTGACTGCCGAATCTAAGCGGTTGGCTAGCGAAGCACTAACGGCTTGATCTACCGATGCGGCTATTTTTTGCTCAATTTCTAAGGAAGATAAACGAGGCGATACAGGGGTTACCTAGACCTGAGCAAGATCAGGGGTGACGATGTCGCGCTTGATGAAGCCTATGCGTGTCTTGACGTAGCCCCCGAGCATCATGTCTTGGAGCGCCTTTAACTTTGCCTCGATCTCTGCTCGGTCTGCTGCGGGGATATCTTCAAGTGTAGGTGATAGTATGTTGCGGTTGTCGATATCCACGCCTCCTATTGCGTCCATCGGCGGTGTAGACGTAGTAGTCGATGTAGATATACTGGTGGCCGATGTAGACGTACTCATCATGTTGGCGTAGCCTTCCCCAGCAGAGTCGCCAAAAAGTGTGTTGACACGAAAACATGCCCCCGCACTTGGGTCAGTTCGATGATCCAAAAGTGCACGGATACTTAGGAACAGGCCTAAGCGTGATGTGGCACCGACGTCGCGTTCCGACTACCCTTAATAGTGATAAGGGGGTGGAGTCGCCAGGCAACCAGATAACACAAAATAATCCAATTAGCCAAAAAAGATAGATTAAACAGAATAAAATCAACAAACTAGTCAGAGCCCCGCCTGGTTCGAAGTCTGATGCAAAGGGGTCACCGAAGTGTACCTTCGGCGTCTGGGGCGAAGTGCTCCACCGAACGGTGCTTCGGCGTTCGGACCGATCTGGCCGAAGACGGACTTCGAATGGATCTGGACGCGATGATCACCTTCGAACAGCGGGGTTTGGCGTGCGATCTCCGATACAGCAAGCTATGAAATAGTGACGCGAGGGCCACGCGTGAGCGCAACTTCGTCCGGTGCGGAATATGGTCGTGGCGAAGCCTGTTGCGATGAAGTATGCTTGGCGAAGCCCGTTGCCGAAGCTTGCAGTCCCGCCGAAGGGTGTCCTAGGGACCTCCAAAACCGATCTCTCAGCTTCGAACACCTCTAACGAAGTGGCTCTGGACGTGCGAACCTGCAACAGAAGAGTGTTAAGTACTAATTCGGCGTGAGGACCGAATTTTGCTAAGTGTTGCACTAGTAGTGAAGGTAGCAATGTATTACGTAGATTAACGGATACTTCACAGGCGAAGTAACAAGGCGATAGCAATCTATTACGTAGATTAACGGATACTTCGTAGGCGAAGTAACAAGGGTTACCACTGTTCCGTAGTGGCCGGCGGAGGGCTTCCAGGCAAACCCACGAAGAGGTACAGGAAAATAAGGGTAAAGTAAATACGATCAAAGCATTGGCTTTGGTTTGGTTTGAGTTGGGGCATTCTCCACGCCGGCCATGCCTCTCTATTTATAGGGGGTAACTCCTAATCTAATCTGCTATTAATCCGGCCAGATAGAGATAGAGATTGAGATGGTGACGCAAACAACTCTATCTCTGCCAAGGTGGGCTTCGGCTAGGCCCGTCGAGGCCTGCTCCTCGGGCCGAAGCTTCGGCAGCGTGGGCTTCAGCTAGGCCCATCGAGGCTTGCTCCTCGGGCCGAAGCTTCGGTAGCATGGGCTTTGGCCAGGTCCATCGAGGCTTGCTTCTGGGGCCGAAGCTTCGGCAGCGTGGGCCTCCGAAGGCTTCCTGACTGAAGCCCGTGGGCTGGCTAGAGGCTTTCGGAGCCCATAGCTCAATGGACTTCGACCCTATAGGGCTTCGGACAGACCCTGGACATGTGCACTTTCGGCCCAAATCACCAAAATTGATATTTTGATGATCTAGCCATTAATGCCATTTTTTGCTATCAATAGACACTCAGAACCAGGCTGCATCATTTTGATCTCTGGCGAAGAGGTGAGTCCCACCACCCTGACGATCATATTGACTAGGTCAGTGTTCATGAAGGCTACATCATGTTGATCTCTTGAGGCGTTGGTCTCGTCAGTGCGATCGCCGATTTATCTTGGTTTATCTGCTAGGTCTAAGGTTGCATCATTTTGATCTCTTAGATTTATGTGGATTAGGTGTCGTAGTTTGGAGCTTCATCGGTTGGGTCTAACATCTTGTTCTATAGTACCTGATTTATGTTGTATACCATTCATCTAAATAAAGTTTGCCCGATGTGTTGAGGTATTATTGATTTCTCGTGATTAGCAACTATCTTGGTTAGGTCTGATCTTGTTGTTATGACAATTTTAATAATACAGATACATTATTTGGGATGCTAGATTTAGTTTCTATCGGAGTACAAGCCGATATGTTATCTTTAATTCCATGCTATATTTTATTTGCTCTAGGAGGTATTCATCGGCCTTTACGTATAAAGGATTTATCCTATCGGTCGATGGCATACTAGCCCTGATAGGATTACCATGGTCATCAGCCCTACGGTCGATTGGCGCCTTTACTTGCGATTGTTTTATTCTCGCCACGGTCATCGGCTCGATAGTCGATCGACTTTTCGACTAACATCATCTTTTCTGGTCCCTTAACAGTTGCAGGGTCAAACTGATTGGCACGCTCAGAATCCCATTTTTTAAGATTGTAGGACCTGTACTAAAGTTAAGCAGACCTCTCAGTCCACGTGTGTGACCAAAAATGACACCAACAGCAGCACAATAGCAGTGCAGCCGGCGATTGACTCTCCTTAGCGATCCATGCGACAACGCAGTAGCAGTGCAGCTTGCAACACTCCAAGTCTCTAGCAATTAGCTGATCACCACTTCACTAGCGCCTAGCAATAGCGCCTCTACCTCACGCCCAAATATGGCCTATCTGGTTATCTCATGTGGCGACAGGAGAAGAGGACTCCAATAGGTAGGAGGCTAGGAGCCACGTAGTAATTTTAGGGTTTGAATTTTTTACTCTTTGTAATAGTGTTGATAGCGAAAAATGGCATTAATGGTCAAAATTATCAAAATATCACTTTTTGGTAGTTTTACCGACAATATGTTGAGACCTGGCACAGGCCGGTCCAATCGGCCATGTAGGCCCGGTCAGACCAGCCATATGGGCTCGGTCAGATCGGCCCAACTAAAGTCCGAGTCCAATTAGATGATTTCGGGGTGTATTTTATCCCTAATTAATTTTAGCAACTTGGAACTCGTGTCTAACTCAGATTAGGCCCTAGGAACTCGTGTCCAACCTCTATAAATAGAGGCAAGGCCGATTCAAGAAAAAACCCTAATAGATCCAATCTATTATTTACCTTGAATCGCATTTACATTCAATCTACTTTCCTTACCCTAGGTTTAGCTTAGCACATCCATCTTTGCTGGTTTGCAGCGTAAACAATCCGTCCGCCGCATCATAATCACAGTAAGTCATTGTCAGTTCGCTTGTGAATCGTCTGTTTTATCCACGTAACGGATTACGCTTCGTTTTATTGGTTTTTACTGGTAATTCGGTCTCCTGGCAAAATTACATTGGGTTTTGTGTTTCATCATAACCATCTTCTCCATAAGTTTGGTTACCATCTATCCACGGGAAGACGGTCATCGGAGCCCGGAAACCTTCTTCCAGGAGTTGTCAGTCCGACCGGCCGGTGCTGCTCTGTAGGACCAAGATTAGCGACCAGAGGGAGGTGAATGGGCGCCTAAAAACTTCTTTCGAATCAATGGTCTTCTCCCAACAGCCAACGCACCTCAATAGACAATTAGCAGAATCAAAACAAATCACAAGCTCTAAAATAATCTAGCCTAAAAACGACCGGTGTCCTAATCAAAAAGACACCAATGAAGTGCTTAAAGGCAGATTAAAATAACTCACAATACAAAAGACATCCCCATGAAAAATTTATCAAATCACAAATAATCCATCAAGCACAAGATAATCACATGCATTTGATCATATACTAGTCAACTAAAATCAGAGCGTGTAGTTCATAAATCAAATAAACGGTTCAACTATTTTGCGCTAGGAATAAAACCTTGCAGAGATTTAAATTAACAAATTAACTACAAGGGTAAGAAGTTTTACCTTTTCTTACCTGCGAAGAAGTGAATCTTGGAGAAGTCTTAGAAGGAATATGTTCTTCAGCTCCTGTTCTTGCGTGTTCATCGGTCTTCACACGTAGGACTCCATTGCCCCGCAAGCCAAGACAAAAAATGTGCCCAACGCAGCCAACGTACGCCACCGACGGCCCGCCTATGCGCTGGATGCTGCTTGGTGGAGCTTTGTGAGAGCCGAGTGCCTCCGCACCTGGTCCACTCCGCCGCCACACGCGTAACGCCTGAGTAAAAACGGCGGAGGAGCATGATGCCCATAGAAAAACCGGATACTGAAGTTTCTTCAGTAAACCAGATTCTGGTTTTTCAAAGAAGAAACAAAAATAAAAACCGGCTATAGAGAAACCAGATCGCTAGGAAAAATTCCGAAGCATCGTGATGAACAGGAAAAGAAATTTGAAAGGTAAAGTGAACTCAGATTTTTCAATTGGAAGAGTTGGAAAGCCTAAGGGATACAAGCCCATTTTGTAGGCAGCCCATTAAATGGGAAAAGACGGATTTACCCTATAGTAATTTACACATACGCAAAAATAAAACTACAGATCCAACGGGCAAAATAGTAAAATCCTAATTAAAGGTAGATTGTCCTGATGCTGAGCTTTCGTAGCAGTCACGGGTTCGCTTCAGGACCGTCAGATCTCTGATGGACGGTCTAGATAGATGCATCGGTTTTACAGCCGAAACCGACAAAGCGTCTGCTGTCTTCGAATCGGGTACCAAGATTGGGTCGGCCCGATACCACAACTCCCTCAGCCCGGCAATCGCTCGTCGCCCGTTTACTTAAGTTAAACCCATTCAACAAACTAGTGGATCGCATGCCGTTCCTGGTCCATGTACCTGGATTGGGCCGGCTCGACTCCGTAGCCCCTCTGCCCGGTAGTCGCTCACCGCTCGTGTAGGCGTGTACCTGAGTCACATGCGGACCAAGACACGAAAGATCTCTTCTCCTCATATCATCTCCTCTCTCTCTTCTCATTGACTTCCATTGACAATCACTCATCAAATCAAGAGCCATGAGGCCCATGATCTTCAACATGGCTCCTCACGCGTCGTCATCTGACACGCCGACACGTGGCGGTCCGACCAGCGGCACGAAGCTGATCTGACCGGGCCTCATAGGGGAACTCCGGGAACGTGCTGCATCAACACCGGAGGCCACCCTTCGAGGGGTACCCGTGCCCTTCGGTTCGATTGGGCGTTGGACGTTAGTTTGACCGGCTGAGAGGCTGAAATCCCTTTGGTCACCTTCGCAACGCACTTCGGCAAGCCCCTCGCGTCGGAGGTAGCCTCGCGCCAGAGTACCCAAACCATTCGGCTATTTGCGGTCTGACCGGGGGTACAATCTCGGTCCGATCGGCCAAAGAGTAGAGAACCCTTCGCACCTGTACGCCGAAGGCTCCCTTCGGCGAAACCTTGCACTACCGGTCAGATCGGCTGTGTGCCCTTGGTCCGACCGGCTTCCCCTAGCCAGTCCGACTGATAGGACCCTTGGTTGAACCGGCCCTATTCTGGCCGGTTTAATTAGGTTTTATTATTTTAGTCACTTTCTCACACATTGTTTAATTGAATAATTTTAGATTAATATTATTTGATTGTCTGGCGACTCCGTTATTTCCTTACCACTGTTTAAGGATCTTTGGAACGTGAAATCGTCGTCGTGTTATGCTTAGGGGTTTACTCCTAAGTATCTGCACACTTTTAGATCGGCGGATCGGCGTCAGTGCGTTTGGCGCGTTTTCGTGTCAACGAGTAGTTAGGCTATGAAAATACATTGGGATAATGGTCTGTCCCAAGAAAATACATTGGGATAATCTGAATCTGTTAGATTTTATCGATACCATATCCGTATCTGCATCCGCATAAAAAACCCGGATCCAAACTCGTTGATTTTTTTAAAAAAATACTAACATATCCTCAATCCGACCGAATTCAAATCAGATCGGATATTATCTGATCTGCTTTCACTCTTAATTGGCACGAGTGTGGCACAGAGTGGGTAACGAGTCTTTGTCGTCACTTTATCTACCGATAGAGCCTTTATAAACACTTCATGTACTAATAGAGCCTTTATCGACACTTCATCTGCAAATGAATTACCGACATAGGCCATGTGGCCATGACAAAGCCTCTATCAGATAGAGCATTTTCCTCTATCGGTATTATAAATGTCGATAGAGGACAATTTTTTGAGATCACGTGCATGAAATGTAATTTCAAATAAAAATATATTCCTCTCCTCACAATATTAATTCTTAAAGAATACTATTGTGTTTGAAATGCCAAAAGAAATGTTTAGTCTTATTTAGTACTGTTGATGTTTTATTTGAAAAATCTTAGATTGGGGTAACCTTTGGGGAATATTTATATAGATGTAAATAGTAGCTAACAAGATTAAAGAACAAGTAAGGCACACAATGAGACAATGGTTTTTATATGTTCATGCTCTCATTGTGAGGTACATTATATGAGAATGTTATATGTCTAGTCTTATTATAATAGTATTTATAGATCTAGACTAGTTGATTGAACATAGCTAAATGATTTCAAGTAACCTCTAAGATTTCTTTTGATGTCTTTACCTTTTATGGGATGCTCTTCTCTTCTGAAATTATTAGAGAGAAATCTTCTAAGGAAATCTATATCCTCCTCTTATATCCCGGAGGTATAATCTTGTATGACAGTAAAAGTAAGTAGAAAAACATTCTATAGTATAATTAATTTAAAATTAAGATTAAAACACATAACTCTAGCGACAATATAAGATGTTAACGCAATACTTTGAACTGGAATCTAACTTTGTAATTTTTATAGTAGTTAAATATTTAAAATCAAAACTCACAAATATTCGTAAATAATATACACGATGCTGTGAACATGCACCTCATGAGTCCATAAATTTGTAAGAGCATCTTCACTATGATTGGTATTTAAGACAATAGTAAGCTTTCCTATTCAAGTTGGTTTCCTATTTTACTATACGCTCTAATATACTTCATAAATATGGTTTCTTATTTATTCGTATTTAAATTCATTTTCATTTTACCACTATACTTTAACTACCAATTGCTATATTTTGGATTAGACTAGCTATAAAATAAAATAGAAAAAAGATGAGAAGTATTGATAACTTGCTAGAAGAAGCAAGTCTTGAGAAAAGGACGAGAAGTTGTCTAAAATAATAAGCTAAATAGTAAAAATAATAGAGTTATTTTTAATCATTTTTGCTGTTTCGGATAACAGGCAATCACTGTTATAAGTTGCATGTGCGATTGTATTTGTAGCGAGATGCAAATGTCAATGCTGGCAATCTCCAGCACGGGCCATTCGTCGAGCAACTCGAGACGAAGGCCTGGTTTATCGTTTCATGCGACCCATCTCCTGTCAATCGTCAAAAGGCCGCGAAAAAGGCCCGGTAGCTAAAATGGACAGTGTATCACCCCGTGATTTTTTTATTTATAAATTTATTTTTCTTAATTTATAGAACTAACTCTCAATTTAAAAATTTACAAAATATTATCTCAATTACCCTAAACCCTAAACCTCGAGCGATTTCCCTGGAGGGACTTTCTGAAAAAGAACTATGAGAATATTTCTCTAGAAGAAACTAAATAAAAAATCCACTAGTTATTTTCCAATTGAGGTTAGTTCTTCAATTCTTTTAAATGAATAATGGTGGGTCTTACTCCTGTGGGGCGTGAAGAACTCCCATCTCCCGCTGGCTGGTAAGTGTTGACTAACTATGATAGAGATGAAGTATAGTACGTAGGATAAAAAAAACGAATTTTTGTCTTGTTGTATTATTATTTTTTTGTTCAAGACCATTAGAGATAAGAGATATATTTTCTTTCCTTTGTATTTCACCCTCTCCGGTACAATATTCAGGTAATGTAATTTAGTTATATTTTTCAAGTCATAAAAACGAGGCGGTATAATTTCTAGTTATTGGATACTTCATGTACTTTTGTACTTCTAGTTTTTCCTACATTACATTCACTAGTGTAAGCTAATAATATGCATGATCACTTTCATTTCTACCGTACTTTTTTGTCATTTTTCATTCAATGGCCCATTCTTTCCCCATAAATGACATAAAAATATAAAAATAGAAGGTTAAATGCAAATATCTGTTGAAAAGTTTTACAGATTTTAGGAGAGTTCTAAATCTACTAGTAATGGACATGCACATACTTCAGATAGAAATTCAGTACTAGTTATAAAATTGTTGAATATATTGTATGTCGATGGTTTGAATTATGTTTGAGAGCCACTACATTTAGAACTACATGTTCTATTCATGACAAATAAATTACAACTTTGCAATAATGGTATAGCAATTCTTTTAATTTTTCATTGCTTAAGCTTAGTTTATTCATGTGGACAAATGATACTTAGTGCACTACTTTATCTCTCATATCAATACATTAGTCATCAAGTGCTATTTTTTAGTGTTGTCCATTCAGGTGGACTACTTTTAATGATCAAAACATGTGGGTCAAGAAGATAATAAACCTACATGTGTCTATTACAAAGATTTACGAGCTTCACTCAAGTAATATCATGATAGCTCATACAAGGATTCAATAAAACCAAAACATCATCTAGATTCAGTCTATAATTGATTTCACATTGGTGTAGTAATTAATTTCCTAGCGGTGTATGCTGTCACACAAATCTGAAATCTCTTTTTAGCGAAGATTCAGAAACGTGCATATTCAGTACAACATGGAGTTAAACTCTCAAGCATGCTCAGAAAAGGTCGAAGTCATATCCATTCTTGCTCTACTAGAGATTTGATGGTATACTTGAGGCGCTCGATACACTCCTTCATGGCATCTCATAGCACTCTACCATTCATCGTGGACATATACTGATCCTTCAAAGTAGAGAGATTTGTCATAGAAATTGAATTTCTTGATCATTTTTATTCGACACGGGACAAATGCATAGCTTGCATGGCATATGACGTTGTGAAACATTATAGTTTTAAATACGATCCAAATATATGATACCTGTTGACACGAAAATGTGCCCCCGCACTTGGGTCAGTTCGATGATCCAAAAGTGCTCGGATACTTAGTAACAAACCTAAGCGTGACGCGGCACCGACGTCGCGTTCCAACTACCCTTAGTCGTGATAAGGGGGGTGGAGTCGCCAGGCAATCAGATCACACAAAATAATCCAATTAGCCGAAAGAAATATATTAAACAGAATAAAATCAGCAAACCGGTCGGGGCTTGTCTGCTTTGAAGTCTGGTGCGAAGGAGTTGCCGAAGTATACCTTCGGCGCCTGGTGCGAAGTACCCCGCCGAAGGGTGCCTTCGGTGTTCGGACTGATCCGGCCAAAGGTGAACCCCGAACGGATCTGGACGCGATGATCACCTCCGAACAGCGGGGTTCGGTGTGAGGTCTCTGATACGGCAAATTACAGAATAATGAAGCGAGGGCCACGCGCGAGCGTGACTTCGTCCAGAGCAGGGTACGATCGTGGTGAAGCCTGTTGTGATGAAGTGTGCCGGTGAAGCCTGTCGTCGAAGCCTGTAGTCTCGCTGAAGGATGTCCCGACGACCTCCGAAACCGATCTCTCAGCTCCAGACACCTCCGACGAAGTAGCTCCGAACGTAGGAACCTACAACAAAGAGGGTTTGAACTACCAATTCGGCCTGAGGACCGAATTCTGCTAAGTGTTGCACTAGTAGCGAAGGTAGCAATCTATTACGCAGATTAGCGGATACTTCACAGGCGAAGTAACAAGGGTTACCACTATTCCGAAGTGGCCGGCAGAGGGCTTCCAGGCAAACCCACGAAACCCACGAAGAGGCAGAGGAAAAATAAAGGTAAAGTAAGATGCGATCAAAGCTAGGGCTTTGGTTTGATTTGTGTTTTTTGGGGGGCCTCTACGTTGGCCTTGCCTCTCTATTTATAGGGGCTTAATCTCTGATCTAATCTACTATTAATTCGGTCAGATGAAGATAAAAACTTAGCCGGAATTGTATACAACTCTATCTCTGCCGAAGTGGGCTTCGGCCAGGCCCGTCGAGGCCTGCTCCTCGGGCCGAAGCTTCGGTAGCATGAGCCCCCGAAGGCTTCCTGGCCGAAGGCCGTGGACTGACCAGAGGCTTTCAAAGCCCATAGCCCAATGGACCTTCAGCCCTATAGGGCTTCGGTCTAACCCCGGACATGTGTATTTTTGGCCCAAATTACCAAAATTTATATTTCGACAATCTCGGTCATTAATGCCATTTTTGCTATCAACACATGCCCCCTGCCTTTTAGTGAACTAAGTGAACTAAAAGCACAATGAGCTGAATACGATACCATCCATATTGGCTTTTCGACACCCTTTATGTTGTTTGCCACACACTTGGGAAGTACCTTTTCAAGTACCTACCATTCAAAGCTCTTCGAAAACGCTCTCCCTGCAGAGATTCCAACACGTATGCATTGCCGGGAGCGATTTCGACTATCTTAAAAGGACCTTCCCAACTAGGTGACCATTTACCAAACTTGGGACTCTTCGTGCCTAAAGGTAAAATCGTCTTCCACACCAAATCTCCTACTTGAAACGATTTTTGTTTAACCTTCTTATTGTAGGCTTTAGCTACTCTCTTCCTGTCTACTTCTATGGCCTCTAAAGCCCTTAGTCTCTTATCGATCACTTCCTCTAGATTATCCTTCAGAAGAGTTTCATACTCGTTGACCGATAAGCCATCTTGCTTTAACAATCTTAAGGAGCCAAGATCTACCTCTACAGGTAGAACGACTTCTTGTCCATATAGCAATTCATATGGACTGACTTTGGTAGCACCGTGCTTTGCAATTCTACAAGCCCATAGCGCCTCGGAAAGCACTTCATGCCACCTTTTAGGAAACTCTTCAATTTTCTTCTTAATGAGCTTAATCACGGTTTTATTACTAGACTCGACCTGACCATTGGCCTAAGCATAGTAAGGTGAAGAGTTTATCAACTTAATACCATAATATTTGGTGAAGTCTCTCACTTCTCCAGAAACAAATGAACTACCTTGATCCATAGTAAGAGTTTGAGGAATGCCAAATCTATGTATGATGTGCTTCAAGATAAAATCACGTACCTCATTGTGAGTCATGTTCTTGAGAGGTACAACCTCGGTCCACTTAGTGAAATAATCCGTCGCCATTAACACGAACCGATGCCCTTTCGAGGAAGGAGGGTGAATCTGGCCGATGAAGTCTAAACCCCAACCTCGAAACGGCCATGGCTTGACAATAGGATTGAGTAAAGAGGTAGGAGCTAACTGAATATTGCCAAACTTCTGACATGCCTCACACCCTCTATAGTACTTGAAATAATCTTCGGTCATAGTCGGTCAATAAAAACCTGTTCTTTTAAGCATCCAACTCATTTTCTGGGCTGACTGGTGAGTGCCACAAAGTCTTTCATGGACTTCTCCAGTAGCCACCTGGGAATGTTCATGGTCTAAACACTTTAATAGTACTCCATCGATGGTTCGGTGGTACAATGTGTCGTCAATCAACACGAATTTGAATGCTTGTCGCCGAACCTTCCGATCAACCCTTCGGCTAGGGTCTCTGAAATACTGGACGATTGGGATTCTCCAATCACCCTTATAGGTTTCAGAGGGTCTCGCTGACTCACCTTCTGAAAAAATTTCTAAATTACTGACTTTGGGGTGCCCCTCGGGCCGTTCCTGCTTCTGCCGAAGCCTGGCCGGGCTGGCCATTCGGAGTGTGTCGGTCCGAAGCCCTTCAGAGGGTTCGGACTCCCAGAAACCCTCACCATATGGGGGGCTTCAGCCTATGGCCTCCGGCGTGCCAGGTCCCTTGGTTGGCAAAGTACTCTAGTCCAGGGACCTCGGCACGTAGTGACCTTCGGCCGAAGAGGTCTGACCCGGAGGGTGCGCTTGCCCACTGTCACTAGCTTCGGCAGTGAGACCAAGGCTTGGCTTCTCCAATATAGAAAATTTTCCTCTCCTGACGTGGTAACCAAATGCTTGTTGAGCCAAATCATTTGCAACCGAATTGGCATCTCTTGACAAGTGCGATATTTTGAAGTCATCAAAAACAGCAACTAGGTCCAGACATTTATCCAAGTAACTCAGCAAGCCGTTAAAGCATTGAGCATTTTTAGCCACTTGTTGCACTACTAATAAAGAATCACTGTATGCATGGACATGTCTAGCGCCTACGGATTCTAGTAATTCAAGCCCTAGCAATAAAGCTTCGTATTCGGCTTGGTTATTAGTGGAGGGAAATTCCAGATGGGTCGAAGTTTCAAAGTGCATCCCATTAGGTGATATGAGAACCACTCCAATACCTTGGCCACTCTTGCAAGTGGAGCCATCAAAAATATAGTTTCCATGACACTACCTCAACTAGAGCAAAATTATCACCCCAACTGACATCTATGTGGTGATCAACTATAAAGTTGGCTACGATTTGGCCTTTCATAGCTCTCAAGGGTTCGTAAGCAAAATCATATTCGATCAACGTGTAAGCCCATTTTCCGATACTTCCACTTAGAATCGGATTCTGTAACATGTGCTTTATAACATCCGTTTGGCAAACAACAACACATGTAGTGGGGAGAAGATAATGGCGTAATTTGGTGCACGCGTAGTATAGTGATAAACACAATCGTTCCACAAACGCGTACCTGGTTTCGGCGTCCAGCAGGCGGCGGCTCAAGAATGTGATGATGTACTCTCTTCCTTCTACCTCCTGGGTTAGCACGGCCCCAATCACGCCACCTTCAGCAGCGATGTATAGCCGAAACGGAATCCCGGCCTTTGGGTGCTCTCACCACAGGCGGTGATGACAGGAACTCCTTGATTTTCTCAAAAGCACTTTGCTGGCTTCCCCCCCAAGTGAACTCGGCTTCGTTTTTTAGCCGGAGAATGGGGACAAAGGCATCAATCTTGTCGGACAAGTTGGATATAAAGTGACGCAAATAGTTCATCTTGCCTAGCAACTTCTGCACATCCCTTTTGCACGTCGGTGCTGCAATGTTTCTAATCTTCTCAAGCCTCTTAGGATCAATTTCTATGCCTCTCTCGTGAATCATGAAACCTAAGAACTTACCCACCGACACACCAAAAGCACACTTGAGTGGGTTCATTTTCAAACCATACTGTCGCACCCTATCAAAAGCAAGCTTCAAATCGGCTAAATGGTTTCCCATAGCGTCCGATTGACTACAACATCATCGATGTAAAATTCTAACATAACCCCTAGCAAGTCATGAAAAATTAAGTTCATAGTGCGCTGATATGTGGCGCCATCATTCTTCAAACCAAAAGTCATGACGACCCACTCGAACAAACCGACAAAACCAGGGCATCGAAAGGCAGTCTTGTAGACGTCCTCTTCGGCCATAAATATTTGATTATAACCAGCATTGCCATCAAGAAAACTTAGTACCTTGTGTCCTGAAGCATCGTTGATCAGCATGTCAGCTATCGGTATTAGATACTCATCTTTTGGAGCGGCTCTGTTCAGATCCCTGAAATCAATACATACCCGTATCATGCCGCTCCCTTTCTTTTCTACAGGCACAATGTTAGCAACCCATTCCGCGTACCTGTACGGCCTAATAAACCCAGCCTTGAGTAGTCGCTCTACTTCTTCTTTAACTTGGTCATAGACGGCCGAGTTAAAGCGACGAGGAGGCTGATTATAAGGCCTAAATATGGAGTTGATAGGCAGCCGATGCTCCACGAGCTCGCGGCTTAGTCCCGGCATCTCGCTATATTCCCATGCGAAACAATCGACATACGACCGAAGTAACTTTATTACTTCAGCCTTTTCATTAGGCTGTAAACGTTGGTTTACAAAAGTCGGCCTCGGGATGCTACCATTACCTATGTCAACTCCCTCCAAGGGATTGGCCGACACAAAACCTTTTCCTAACTTCTCTACTTCGCTAAAGTCTCAGATGGCCTCGGCAATACCATCTTTGCTAGACCGATATTGCTCCACATGAGACTTTAGTCAATCTAGATTACTCTTGCTAGACATGACTATCAATACAGAAACAGCCATGCTACTCCAGCCGGCTTTACAGACACTGGTACGAAACGTCCTCCGGATACGCTAACAAAATTGTAATCCGAAAGATCTCTACCCGACAGACACTCTACTTTGTTATGGACGGCGTCAACCGATACATCAGACAATGCTACTTGGGCCGAAGTATCCACGGGAATGACCTCTACCTCATCACCATCCCACTGTATCAGGCACTGGTGTAGGGCAGAAGGAATGCAGCAATTCGCGTGAATCCAGTCACGCCCGAGTAGCACGCTGTAGTTACCTCCATGGAGAGTACGCCCTTGGCCTCGGATCTCTCGCCGTTGAAGCCGTTGAGTATCAAGATGGTCTTCTTCAGGTCATCCTCGTCCCTGCCAAGTTTCGTTAATAACGAGTAAGGCATCAAGTTAACAGTGGCGCCACCGTCGATGAGCATCCGGGAAATTGGCTTTCCATCGATGTGACCTCTAACGTAGAGAGGCTTCTGAGGAGCCATGCTGAATAGCGTGGGCCTCATGGCTCCAGATGTGATGAGTCATTGTCAACGATAGTCAAAGAGGACAGATGAAGAGTGAAGATCTGCTGTTTCATGGGCTGCGTGTGACTCAGGTACACGGGCAGCGAGCGACTGTCGGGCAAAGGAGGCTGCGAAGTCGGGCTGGCCCAATTCGGGTATATGGGCCAGGAGCAGCAGAAGACCCACTGGGCTGTTGACCAGGATTGACTCAGGTACACGGGCGATGAGTGATTGCCGGGCTGAGAGAGCTGCGGAATCGGGCCGGCCCAATCCGGGTACCTGGTGCAAAGCCGGTGGAGGCTTTGTCAGTTTCGGCGCAAAACTGACAACCATTGATCTTGTATCCGACTGTCCAGAATAGAAGCCATAGTCGCTACGAAAGTTTAGCTTCCGGATAAGTCATTTGTATCTCTAGGCCCACATTCAGTCAGTCAAGTCTGTAAAAAATCCTAAGGGCGTTTTAGTCTTTTCCTTTTATTCCCGCGTCTGTAAAAAACCCTAAGGGGCTGGTGGAATATTCTAGGTCATTGAGCATCCTATAAATAGGGCCCCAATCCCTAGGGTTGGACTACCCTTCTAGAAATCACTTTTCAATCTTTCCTTGGGTCATTTTGTTCCTGCGTGTTGTTTTCTCTCTCCTGCATGCGACGCCAAGAACTTTGTTCATGTTCTTGTGAGTTTATTTTGATTCCTCACTGCTCTGGAAGAATGTTTGTTCCTGCTGGTTTGATGTGCAACATTTAATCTACATCACTGTAAGTTTTGTTTTGTGTGCTGCTATTTTATTCCTGAACGAATGTTCTTCTCTGAATGCTTCAGTTCTTCACGTGAGAAGTACTAGTTCATACTGATTGCAAGTAGTACTACTACACTGTAGCAACAGTACACTAGTACTCATGCTTTGCTTTTTCTGCGTAGCCTTTTTGATCGAAGTAAACAGGGTTGGGTCACTTTTCTGGCTGTTACTAGCGAAGCCTCTTCTCTTTGTTCGAAGTCCCTCAGCTCCGTGAGGCAGGCTTCGATCTAACATTTTCGAGGGGTTCGTTTTTTCAATTTCACTATGTGCTGTTAACTTCGAAGTATGGTTTTGTGCTGTATGTTGGCTTAACACACTTCGACAACCTTTGCGAAGGCATTCTGTCTTGAGCTGATCGAAGTTAATACTTCGACAGGCTTCGAAGTTAGCTTCGAAGCTAGTCTCTCTGATAGACTTCGCTCAGAGTTTGCAGCTGTCTGTTCCGAAGGTCTAAATGTGTTCGTTCGAAGTTAGTCTTTTCGAAGGTAGAGTGTAGGCTTCGTTTTGGTCTTTCTACCGTGTGTCAGGCTTCGTCTAGCTTTCGAAGGTTGTCTTTCTGTGCGTCGTGTTTGAAGCTCTGTTCGAAGGTTGTGCTTCGAAGTACTGTGTTCGAAGCAAGCTTCGATACTCTCATACTTCGCTTCGAAGCATACTTCGCTCCCTGCCACCTCCAACTAGGCTAGACCAAACACACCTTCGGCATTTTCACGACCGACTTCGACACTGACCTCCGAAGCAGGCTTCGTCACTGACCTCCGAAGCAGGCTTCGACACAGCGAAACAGGCTTCGACACAGTGGAGCAGGCTTCACCGAGTACCGAACAGGAGACAAATCTGAACAGTAACTTCTCATCTCACTTTATTCATCCTTTGAGAAGTTTAACCTGCCATGTCTTGAATATCCTTATTTATCTTCCTAGCAGCACTGCTTTGGTGTTTCTCTATGTTTGTCATCTGTTGCTTCTAGGATAGATATATTTAGACTTAGGCAATCTGTTCATACTTTGCTGCTCAATCTTTTGAGGTGCGTTGGGTATTGGGAGCAGGCCATTGATTCGAAAGAATTTTTTAGGCGCCCATTCACCCCCCCTCTGGTTGCTACTTTTGGTCCTACAAGTGGTATCAGAGCGAGGTTAGGATTTTTCCATACCTTAACCGGTTCTAAACCCTAGTAGTGACCATGACGTCTCCAGGCAAGGTCCCGTCCTTGGAAGCCTATGGCTATAACTATTGGCAAACTCGCATGCGAGCCTATCTCATGAGCCAGGGTTCGGACATTTGGGACATTTGCGTTCACACCACGTTTGTCATATTGCCAGTCGCTAAGCATGGTACTAGTGGTATCATTGCTCAGCATCTTAGCAACAGTAAGGCTGTAAACATTCTTTTCTCTGGTTTAGATCCCACTGAGTTTGAGCGTGTGAGCCATCTCTCCACTGCGAGAGAGATCTGGGCTACCCTCAAGGCACACCATGAGGGAACAGCACAGGTCAAGGCTCGGCTCTATCAGACCTACCGGCGTGAATATGAGAATTTCACACAGAAGCCGGGTGAATCTGTTGAGGCTTTGTTTGGTCGTTTTTAGTCGATCATAAACAAGCTTTGGGACAACAAGGCTGAGGGTGCTCAGTTAGTCTCAGATCATGAGCAGGCGCTCAAGGTTCTCCATACCTTGGACCCAAAGATCTGGGAGATCAAGGTATCTTCTATCATTGAGAGTACTTCTTATGATACCTTGACCATTTCTGAGTTGTTTAGCAAGCTAAAGGCTACTAAGGTTGATCTCCAGCTGAGATCAAATCTCACTGGTTCTGGATCAAAATCTCTGGCCCTTGCTACACCTTCTGTTGATCCCTCTTCTGTGAGTTGTGCTGGGTTCTCTTTGATGTCTATCACTGAGGACCAGCTAGAGTTGTTGGGTGATGATGATTTGTGTCTTTTTAACAACTGGGTGCGTCGTGTCTATGACAATAGAATGTTCAAAAGACACGGCACAAAATCCAGATGCTTTGAGTGTGGTGATCCAGGACACTTCATCGCCGACTGCCCCAAGCGCAATGGACACAAGAAGGGCACCGGTGGCAGCTTCCATGACTCCGGCAAGCACGACAACTCTTCCTTCAACAAGGGCAAGCCGAAGACCAGATTCTTCAAGAAGGCCCTGAAGGACTACCAGCGAGAGAACAAGAAGCGCGACAAGGCCTTCTTCGCCGAAATGGAGAAGAGCTACTCCAAGCAGTCCACGTATTCTTCCTCTTCATCGAGCTCAAGCGATGAGGAGATCATCATCAAGAAGGGGAAGGACAAGGACGATCCAGTGGGCCATTGCTTCATGGCTTTCGGGGACAGACCGAAGAGTCGTTCACACCAGCGCCGAAGAACCCGCAAGAGCTTCTGCTAAATGGCTCTTGGGGATAAGGAAGAAAAGAGCTCCTCTGACGACTCCAGCGATGACAACAAAAAGGTATCATCCTATGAACGCGAAATCGTTGATTTACTTGAAAGCAATCGTCAGGAGTTGAAATATCGGGAAAACTGCTTAGGGGGGCCAAGAAGAGGATAGATGAGTTAGAGAGTGAGCTTGCCATAGCCAATGGCAGAATTGAGAGTCTATTTTCTTCCCCCTTCTTGGGTGATAGCAGTGGGTGCTCGAAATGTGAGGTGCTTATGTGTGACCTGTCGACTTTGAAGTCCAAGTACACAGAAAGGGTTGATGAGAGGGACGCTTTGGCCACTGAGCTTGAGAGTGCTCAGCTGGAGCTGAAAGATGCTCAAGCCACTGTCGTTGCACCCTGTGTTGATTGCCCATCTCATCTAGCTGCCTTAGCTGAGCTAAAATCCCAGGGAATTGAACAGTTGGGTGATTTGGAGAGGTTGAGAGCTGAGCTTGCGCAGACTAGGCTAGAGCTTGAGACATTGTCAGTTCCACCCACTGTCTGTGAGAACTGTCTGTCTCTTAGACTTGAGTTGATTAAGCTAAAAGCCGAGAAGTCTGTCCAGATAGATAGCGAGTGTGAGACCTGCTTGTCTCAGGTGGAGGTACTAGCTTCCTTGAGGGAGGAGCTAGCTGATTCTCAGAATGAGAACTTTTACCTCCGTTCTATCCTGAGTTGGATCAGTGCCAGAGAGCCTCAGCTCGGCATGATGATCCAGCAGTTCAAGAGGCAGGATGGGTTTGGAGTAGGTTATACCTACACCAAGGCTGACTTTGAGAGTGCCATTAGTCGGGCAATGGAGTGGAGTAAAATGACTCCAGAGTAGAGGTATCCCAAGACTCACTCCACTAAGTCTTCCCAGGCTTGTCAGCCCAAGGATGGAGTGATCCATGAACCACCTAAAGCTCCACCCAAGAAACCTATCTGGGTCCCAAAGCCCAAACACCTCCACACTTCTCTTGACTCTCTTCCTGGACCCTCTCAACCCAAAAAGATTACACCGAACACCACTAAGACCAAGAATCCCAAGCCTCAACCACACCCCAAGAAGCCCACCTATCATTGTGAGTACTGTCAGAGAGACGGGCATCTTGCGGAGTTTTTCTTCAGGAGGAAGCGGGTTGAGAGAGCAGAGAGGGCTTGTGGTGGTCAGGAGCAGTTCTACCAGCAGGGTGGTAGACTGCATGTTCCTCGACGCGGGGAGAGGCTGGAGGCCAGTCCGCGTCGTGTAGGTGGTGGTAGAGGAGACAACTTTGTTGCCCGTGCTCCAGTTGGTGGTGGTCATTCCGGCAGAGCTCCAGGCCGTTTTGGCTATGGTTCTGGACCTCATAGCCGAGGCTTTAGGCAGAACCGAGGACCGCGCTTTGAGCCGCGTTTTGGTCCGAACTTTCATGATGATTTCTGCTTTCCGTCTTTTGAGCAGATGGCTCGACACTGGTTTAGCTCCTTTGCTAAATCTGGTGCCGGACCATTTGCTCCCACTTACAGCCACTGATTGTGCAGGATCGGGGACTGGAGGATGTTTGGATCATGGACTCAGGATGCTCTTGCCACATGACAGGACATCGCAGATGGTTCTCTAGTCTCACTCCCCCGAGCTCCAAAGAGTACATCACATTCGGGAACAGTGGTCAAGGGAAAGTAAGTGGCATTGGCTCAATTCGCATTTCAGATCACTTTTCTTTGAAGAATGTTGCTTTGGTTAAAAATTTGAACTTCAATTTGATTTCTGTTTCGCAACTTCTTGAGGATGGGTTGGAAGTGCGTTTTAAGAAGGGCAATTCTTCTGTGTTTGATTCTGGAGGATCTTTGATTTGCCAGATTTTACCATTTGGTAAAATTTTTTGAATTCACTTCTCTAGTGCTTTTGGCCCTTCTCGTTGTTTGATAGCTGGATCTTTTTCTGAGCTCTGGAAGTGGCATAGGAGGTTAGGCCATTTGAGTTTTGATCTGCTAGTCAGGTTAAGCTCTATGGACCTCATCCGAGGATTGCCCAAGCTTAAAATGGAGAAATATCTAGTTTGTCATCCCTGTCGTCATGGAAAAATGGTTGCCGCTTCTCACTCACCTATGACTCAGGTGATGACTTCGTATCCGGGAGAGCTTTTACACTTGGACACTGTCGGTCCAGCTCGGGTATGCTCAGTCGGTGGGAAGTGGTACGCGCTTGTCATTGTTGACGACTTCTCTCGATTCTCGTGGGTTTTCTTTTGGAGTCTAAGGATGAAACTTTTCAGTTTGTTCATGACCTGATTTTGAAACTGAAGAATGAGAACAATGGTCGGATGCGAGCAATTCGCTCCGACAACGGCTCTGAGTTCAAGAACTCTCAGTTCATCAGCTTCTGTAGTGATCAAGGTCTTGACCATCAGTTTTCTTCTCCTTACACTCCCCCACAGAACGGTGTTGTGGAACGAAAGAACCGCACGCTAGTCGAGATGGCCAGGACGATGCTCGATGAGCACAGGACTCCTAGGCGTTTTTGGGCTGAAGCCATGAACACAGCTTGCTATCTGGCCAACCGCATCTTTCTTAGAGCTTACCTTGGTAAGACATCATATGAACTCTGGTTTGGCAGACAGCCCAAGGTGAGCCACTTGTGAGCGTTTGGCTGCAAGTGCTTTGTGCTCAAGAAGGGAGGGCATTTGGACAAGTTTGAGTCTCGTTGCTGGGATGGTGTTTTTCTTGGTTATGCATTGCATTCTCGAGGTTTCCGTGTTTGGAAACTCGAAACCCAGCAGCTTGTCGAGACTTGCGAAGTTTCATTTGATGAGTCCTTGCCTTCTTTGACTCATTCTTTTGAGCCTTCTGGTGATGATGAGCTCGGAGAGTCCATCTTCGAGGAAGATGAAGATACTCCAGCTGCTGATGAGGGTGGGCCTTCTGCACCCCCTGTAGAGCCCACACCTTTTGAGACTTCGACTGAGGATGAGGTTGGACCTCTGATCACTTCTTTCACTACGATCGAGCCCCCTTAGTCGAGTCCAGAGGTGCCAGCTGCTGACTCCAGTGAGGTGACTTCAGATCACCAGGGAACCCGAGCAGTTCAGCGTGACCATCCCTCAGAGCTCATCATAGGTGATTTGATTGAGAGAACTTTGCGTTCATCTAATGTCGCTCTTGCTGTATTTGGTGAATCTGCTTTTGTTGCATCTTTTGAGCCCAGAGATGTTTCTCATGGTCTTTCTGATTCAAATTGGATTAATGCTATGCAAGAAGAGCTTGAGAATTTTTTCCGCAATCGGGTTTGGACATTAGTTGAGCCGCCACCAGGATGCAACCCCATAGGCACCAAGTGGGTGTTCAAGAACAAGCAAGGTGAAGATGGGGTTGTGGTGCGCAACAAAGCTCGACTAGTTGCCCAGGGTTTTTGCCAAAAAGAGGGTATTGATTTTGAAGAAACTTTCGCCCCTGTTGCCCGTCTTCAGTCCATTCGCATTCTCTTAGCTTTTGCCGCTTCGAAGGGTTTTAAGCTTTTTCAAATGGACGTTAAGAGTGCTTTTCTGAACGAGTTCATAGAGGAGGAAGTTTATGTTAGGCAGCCCCCGGCTTTGAGAACCCTAAGTTTCCTCGACATGTTTTTAAGCTGCAAAAGGCTTTATACGGGTTGAAGCAAGCCCCCAGGGCTTGGTATGACCGGTTGAAATAGTTTTTGTTGGGGAAGGGCTTTGTGATGGGTTCAGTGGATAAAACTCTCTTCTTGCTCAGAGTTGTTTCAGATTTCTTAGTCGCTCAGATTTACGTGGATGATATTATCTTTGGCGGTACTTCTAATGATCTTGTGTCCAAGTTTTATGAGCAGATGCACAGTGAGTTTGAGATGAGCCTCATGGGTGAGCTCAAGTACTTCCTAGGGCTCCAGATCAAGCAGACCAAGGACGGCACCTTCATCCACCAAGGTAAGTACACTCGCGATATGCTTAAGAAATTTGACTTTGGTGGTGAATTAAAGCCGCAGATGACCCCGATGGGCATTTCTAGGGTCTGGACAAGGATGAGAGTGGCGTCAAGGTCAATGAAAGGGAGTTTCGAGGGATGATCGGTTCGCTGCTATATTTGACGGCGACAAGACCGGACATTCAGTTCGCCGTGGGACTTTGCGCGCATTTTCAGTCTTCACCACGCGTGTCTCATCGGCAGGCTGTAAAGCGCATCTACAGGTATCTTACTTATGCGCCTGATCTTGGTCTTTACTATTCAGCATCATCATCTCTTGATTTATCTGGATTTTCGGACGCTGACTTTGGTGGGTGCCGGTTGGATTGCAAGTCGACTTCCGGTACTTGCCAGTTTCTTGGTTCTTCCCTTGTCTCTTGGTCTTCTCGAAAGCAATCTGGAGTTGCTCTTCCGACCACTGAGGCTGAGTATGTAGCTGCTACTAGCTGCTGCTCAAGTTAGTTTGGATGATTTCCACTTTGCGAGATTTTGGGTTGTTCTTTCCTACCAGGGTTCCATTGTTTTGCGACGGCACAAGTGCTATTAGTGTAGGGAAAAACCCTTGTCTCCATTCAAAAACCAAACACATTGATGTGCACTTTCATTTTCTGCGAGATCAATATGAGAAAGGTGTCATTGACCTTATTCATGTTGATACCCATCATCAGTTGGCTGACATTTTCACCAAACCCCTAGATCAGTCTACCTTTGAGCGTTTACGAGGGGATTTGGGTGTTGTGTATCCTTTCTAGGATATTTTGCGTCAGTTTTTCTTTCTTCTTTACTCTTTTCTTGAGTCTTTTTGTGTGTATTCATATCTTGCATATTCACATATCACACTTTTGAGCTGCTTCTGTTATATGATTGAACTGTTTTACTTGTTCTAGCTGGTACATGCTTTTGATTACTTGTCAATGATCATGCCTTGTTTCAGTTCGCTTGATATGTCTGATATCTGTCATATGCATGGCTTTTATGTCTTAAACTTGAAAAATGATCAGCATTGCTTCTGGTAACTAGCATGTGTAGGCTGAATGTTTTTGCTACCTGTTACATACCTTGTAGCTAGTTCCTAACTTAGATGCAAATATGCAACTTGGACATCTTTCTGCTTTAAAACATGGAAATGTGCTGTAAAAATGATGAAAAATCAAGAAAAATGAAAATTCCATGCCTTTTATGCATAACTTGAAAAGATCCAGGTGGGTTTGCTTTGTCGCATTGCATTGTTCTGGATTGCCTACCATAGCACTTTGGTATGAACTAGGACAGTGTAGTGTATGCCAAGACCAATGTCTTAAGCTTCTGATGGTCCAGTTCAGGCCTAGGCTTGACTTGGTCGGTCAGCATAAGGTTTGACACGCAAATAACCCCTGGCAAAAATGAAAAAGGAAAAAGAAAAAGCCTGAAAATTGAAATGATAACAAGTTTGCTAAAGCACTTTGTTTTGGACAAAGCTTATCTTGGTAGATATCAGTTAGCTTCTACATCTCATGTTTTACCTTGCTTGTTAACTGGAAAATATGGTGATGCTTTTGTTTTCAAAATTGAACATGCGTGCTAATGCCTTTCTTTAGATATCATCTGTTGCACTGATCATGCCATGTATCATTAACAGTATGTCTTTTGCTGTATCTGTTAGATGTTGTAATTGTAGTCAATCATATCTGAGAAGCATGCTTTTTTCACTCCTCATGCATCCCAGTTGCATTCATTGCATATTTTGAGGGGGAGTTGCGTTTCAGGGGGAGTCTGTGTCTCTTTTGAGTGCTTGATGAGTTCACTTGTCAATAAGGGGGAGAAATTTTTGGATAAGAGTTCGAGGGGGAGTTTTTGTCTCACTTACTCTTTTGATATCCTTGTTGATGTTTCTGAGATCGCACTCATTCTGAGCTTTTACCTTTGGTTAACCATAATGACCTCTTCTTGCTTTTGTTCGGCTTTTGGTCATTAGGGTTAAACTATTACCTTATTTTCTTCTTCTTTGTTTTCTTGTGCTTTGTTTTCGTGTTTCCACAGTTGTTTGGAGGAACTGAAGAGTTGAAGTGTTGACAATGCACACATCAAGGGGGAGATTGAGGAGCCATGCTGAATAGCGTGGGCCTCATGGCTCCAGATGTGATGAGTCATTATCAACGATAGTCAAAGAGGACAGATGAAGAGTGAAGATCTGCTGTTTCATGGGCCACGTGTGACTCAGGTACACGGGCAGCGAGCGACTGTCGGGCAGAGGAGGCTGCGAAGTCGGGCTGGCCCAATCCGGGTATATGGGCCAGGAGCAGCAGAAGACCCACTGGGCTGTTGACCAGGATTGACTCAGGTACACGGGCGGTGAGTGGTTGCCGGGCTGAGAGAGCTGCCGAATCAGGCCGGCCCAATCCGGGTACCTGGTGCAAAGCCGGTGGAGGCTTTGTCAGTTTCGGCGCAAAACTGACAACCATTGATCTTGTATCTGACTGTCTGGAAGAGAAGCCATAGTCGCTACGAAAGTTTAGCTTCCGGATAAGTCATCTGTATCTCTAGGCCCACAGTCAGTCAGTCAAGTCTGTAAAAAATCCTAAGGGCGTTTTAGTCTTTTCCTTTTATTCCAGCGTCTGTAAAAAACCCTAAGGAGCTGGTGGAATATTCTAGGTCATTGGGCAGCCTATAAATAGGGCCCCAATCCCTAGGGTTGGACTACCCTTCTAGAAATCACTTTTCAATCTTTCCTTGGGTCATTTTGTTCCTGCGTGTTGTTTTCTCTCTCCTGCATGCGCCGCCAGGAACTTTGTTCCTGTTCTTGTGAGTTTATTTTGATTCCTCACTGCTCTGGAAGAATGTTTGTTCCTGCTGGTTTGATGTGCAGCATTTAATCTACATCACTGTAAGTTTTGTTTTGTGTGCTGCTATTTTATTCCTGAACGAATGTTCTTCTCTGAATGCTTCAGTTCTTCACGTGAGAAGTACTAGTTCATACTGATTGCAAGTAGTACTACTACACTGTAGCAACAGTACACTAGTACTCAGGCTTTGCTTTTTTTGCGTAGCCTTTTTGATCGAAGTAAACAGGGTTGAGTCACTTTTCTGGCTGTTACTAGCGAAGCCTCTTCTCTTTGTTCGAAGTCCCTCAGCTCTATGAGGCAGGCTTCGATCTAACATTTTCGAGGGGTTCGTTTTTTTCAATTTCACTCTGTGCTGTTAACTTCGAAGTATGGTTTTGTGCTGTCTGTTGGCTTAACACACTTCGACAACCTTTGCGAAGGCATTCTGTCTTGAGCTGATCGAAGTTAATACTTCGACAGGCTTCGAAGTTAGCTTCGAAGCTAGTCTCTCTGATAGACTTCGCTCAGAGTTTGTAGCTGTCTGTTCCGAAGGTCTAAATGTGTTCGTTCAAAGTTAGTCTTTTCGAATGTAGAGTGTAGGCTTCGTTTTGGTCTTTCTACCGTGTGTCGGGCTTCGTCTAGCTTTCGAAGGTTGTCTTTCTGTGCGTCGTGTTCGAAGCTCTGTTTGAAGGTTGTGCTTCGAAGTATTGTGTTCAAAGCAAGCTTCGATACTCTCATACTTCGCTCCCTTCCACCTCCAACTAGGCTAGACCAAACACACCTTCGGCATTTTCACGACCGACTTCGACACTGACCTCCAAAGCAGGCTTTGTCACTAACCTCCGAAGCAAGCTTCGACACAGCGAAGCAGGCTTCGACACAGTGGAGCAGGCTTCGCCGAGTACCGAACAGGAGATAAATCTGAACAGTAACTTCTCATCTCACTTTATTCATCCTTTGAGAAGTTTAACCTGCCATGTCTTGAATATTGTTGGCGCAAATGTTACGCCAACAGGTTCTCTGAAATCAAGAACGGACAAACGGGGAGTTTGTGTTTTAGGACTACCTTGAGCCTCCGAAAGGATAATAGCTCAAGTGGTCCGAATAAGTGTAGATGAATAACTCGTTCTGGGTCCCCTTTTACAAGGTACAATGGGGGGTATTTATAGGGGAAAAAGCATAAGGAAAGGACCTATTTACCCCTAGATTACAACCGACATAGTGGAAACTATTCGGTATTATAAACAAGGTTATACATGGTAAAGTTCTGCAAGGTAGATGGATAAGCTGGACATCCAATCAATCATGTCCTTCGGCTTCGAGGCCTCCATCCTTCCTTCGGAGGGTTCTCCAGGGCTTCGCTCCGTGGTGCACTCCGGTCGTGGCGACGCATGCTTCGAACAACAGTCCGCCAGCTTCGAAGTCCTCATCAGCCTTTGAAGGGTTAATCTTTAAGTCTTGGAAATGGAGTAATTTCCCCCAACAGTAGCCCCTCGAATACGCCTTTTTGTAGTTAAACTGTTTAGAAAGAAGGCAGTATACGGAAAGAACATTTCTATTTTCTGAGGCTTAAAGAGGATTTGGGGATGCTGCGACTTAGCCGAGGATTTTGAGCCCGCCGCGTTCGAACCTTCCTCTTCGATTTCTTGATACAGTGGGAACGCATGTTGGGAAGAGAACGGTTTCGGAGTGCGAACGTCGTGGAGACGGTTCCGGAGTACGGACGTCGTGGGGCGCCGTTAGAAGTAGCCGTTACAGCGCAAATAGCCGTTACCCTCTGCAAAAAAGGTAACGGTCAATTTTTACAGCGGTTGTACGTCGTTCCAATTACCGGACCCATTTGTCGGTGACGAAAGCCGAACCGCATTCATCACCTGCGATGTGAAATCAATCGAAGAGTAGTACTGGTCGTGTGGTTATAAAAGGGAGAGACAGAGATTAACCGAGATTTTTTACCACATTCATCACCTGTGATTCACCTTTCCCCCAATCCTCCAAACTCTTGATCACTCGAGCACGATGGCGAGAACTAGCCACACCACCCCGGCAGCGGCCAACACCCTGGCGCAGCGGGAATGGCGGGGGCTCCGAGCGGTGCTTGGCCCAAGAACCCTCGGGCGCTCCGTCCACCCTCCAAGAAGAAAATTGCCCAAAGCTTCATCATCGGCCAATCTTTGAGTACCGCTGAGTCCATTGAAGAGGCAGTGGACGGGAAGTTGGGCGCCGGGCTGAGGACTCGAGTCCCCGGGACGGAGTCGACTCCAGGCCGCGGAGCGGGGAGGTGGTGGTCTTCGAAGCATTCTTCGAAGCAGGCCTGGGACTGCCAGCCGTGGATTTCTTGGCAGAGGTATTGGACTTGTTCCATATCACTCTGCCTCAACTGTCCCCCAACGCCATCGCCCGCTTGGCCATCTTCGAATGGGCGCTCCGGGCGGAGGGGTGCGAAGGATGCTTCGAAATCTTCGCCGCGACCCACGAAGCCATATGCCAACCGAAGCCACAAGACGGGCCAGGGGACTCCAAGGTGACGATAGCCTTCGGCAGCGTCAATTTCCAGTTGCGGAGGGAGCATGCCCTCCACTTCCATGCGAAAGCTATAAACGACAGGTGGTACACAAACTGGATACTTCGGTGGTTTTATGCCGAAGTCGGAGAGGACTCCCCCCTCGCTGGTCCTCTCCAGGAGATCTAGTTTCGGAAGGAGGCGGACATCTCTCCGAACCCTAGCCTGCTCTCGACGAGGCTAGGATTGCTTACCTCGGTGGCTCGCCGCATGAGCATGCGCGACCTGGCTGAGGAGTTTGTCGCCCTTCGGATTCCTCCCCTCAGAGCCAACTGGCCGATCTTGTTCCCACAGGCCTCGGAGGGGGACCTCCGAAACTTAGGTAAACCTTCTCCTCGCAGCATCATATTAAATGAAGAAATCAATTATACTCATACCTTTTTCTCTCAGTGGCGCCTCTGGCCTTGGCTCCGGAGGATGTAGTCCGGGCCACCGAACGAGTTCTCGGAGCCCCTTCGATGGCCGAGAGGCAAAGAAGGTTGGAGCTGGTGGGGAGCTGGGAGCGATCCAACAGAGTGTGGAGAGCTCTCGGCATGGAGCCCTCGAATCTTCCCGACTTTGCCCCGACCGGAGCAGTTGGCCGCAAAAGGAAGGCCGCTGCCGAGCCCTCCAAGAAGGCCGGCAAGCAACCGCTTCGGAAGAAGAAGGTAGCGAAGCACCCTTCGCAACTGGCGCCTGCCTCGTCCGCTTCGTCGCCGAGCGCGCAAAGCTCAGCTTCCGAAGAGGCAGAGGACTCCGACGGCCATACAGCGGCGGTCTTCGAAGCCTACCTCCTGGAGGATGAATACTTAGGGGAGGTCCCCCCTAATACTTCCGTCAGGGAGGTAGTAAGTGCAACTCCGTCTATTCTCCTTGTGCCCGTCATTGTGCAAGTGGAGTCAGACTCCCCTACCCCCAACTTGCCTGCACCCGAGGCGGTCCCGGCGGAGACCGTGGCTCCGACTGGAAATGTTGAGGGCAGGACCTCGGGGGATGACTTCGCCGACATCCTTCAGATGTACGAGGTCTTGGAGGATCCAGCAATCCTTCCCCACGAAGCTCCCGGAGGTTCTTTCCGAAGCTCCTCCTTTTTTAACTAATACTTGCCTGCTATCTGTGAAAACATAATTATTAATTTTGTTATTTGAAATAGGTACCTCTTCGGGTGTTGATGTTTTGGTGGCGCCCGAAGTCCCTGTGTCTCCGGAGGCTGCTATTCGAGCGGACCCTCCCGCGCCTCTGGAGGCTTCGAACTTGGCGGCAGAGAATGTGTCCTTCGGGGCGAACGACGTGCTCGCCGGGACGGAGTTGGCGACGGGGGTCACTCCAGCAGTGGCCGCCTCGACCACCGGGGTTGCCTCCGCCACTGCGGTTATGGTCGAAGGGGTGGCGGCCGATGGTCGGAGTACTCCTGCTTCGCCCTCCTTCGTACCGGGGAGGGGCAAGGGTATTTCTAGCCTCGGTCTTCTTCCTGGCCAGGCCGCGGCCTCCGTTGGCAATTTGGAGGATGAGGCCGCAGCGGATGATGCTCAAGCTCTGTCTTGGCTTCCTCTGCTGGCTCCGTTCCTGGAGCACCGGAGTGGCCTCCGGAGGCTCATGGAGCCCCTGGCTGAGAGAAGCCAGGACATCGCCAATTCGGAGTTGATCTCCGTCTTGAGCAAGGCCAGGGCTTCGTCCCTCAACACGGCCCTCGAAAGGGCTGCCCTTCAGGTATGAAAAAACACCATGGGTACTTAGCATTAGTGGTCATAAATACTTCAGTACTTACTTAGTTCTTTTTGCAGCAATTTGTCCTTGCTAGAGCGGCAGCGACTTCCAACGAGGTCGAAATTAATCGACTTAAACGGAAGGTCACTACCCTCCAGACGACCCTTAACGACTCCACCGGGAGATCCCTCAGACTGGAGGAAGAAGTCTTGGAGGAACGGAGGGCTAGGGCGGCGTCTGACGAAGCCCTCGGAGCCCTTCGTTCGTCTGCCCAAGAGGTCAAGGCCGAGCGCGTCGTCCTTCGAACGGAGGTAGAAAGACTCCGCCAGGAGGCTGCTACCTCAAGTGCGCAGCTGGTGGAGCTCCAGGGGGCTCTTAGCCAGGCGATGGCCCTCAAGAGTTCTTTAATGCTCCGGGTGGCCGAAGTGAGTGCAACTGTTGCAAACCTGGAAGCAACGGAGAAGAAGAACTCTAGTACTGCAGATCGTACCTTGGAAGCCCTTCAGGGTACTCTGGAGTACTTCGGCACCATGTGCCCTTCGTCTTCTGCTGCGACCCACGAGCCCCTTGACCGGAAGCTGACGAGGATCCAGGTTGCTTCATCGTTGATGAAGAACTCCGGTATTCGGTACGGGGAGATCTCCGGACAGTGTGCTGGTATCGGGGTTCTTTGTCATCTTGAATCCATTCGGATCCCCCTTGGCTCAGTCGGGGGTTCGTCTCTTGGGGGCTTCGCGGATGATGACTTGTTGCGGCCGTCTTCGGAGGTGGCTTCGGCCTAGGAGGCCTTCCGGTCGACTTGGAAGACGGACCATAAGGTCGCAGCTAAGGCCTGGATTGACGAGGCCCGTCGGCAGAAGCAAGCGCAAACTAAGCCACCACTTCCTGCTTCGCCAACCCCTTCGGTTCCTGCCCCGCCGACCGACCCGCAGGTCTAGCCGCTTAGGATTGCTATGTATACGAAGCCTTGTAAACCCTGCTTTTATTAATGAAAAAGTTATAAACAAGAACTTGTCTTGGGTGTTCTGCTCTTTTTTTAGGTTTTGTCATGCCCTTCGAGCCCTGACTTCGAACTTCTGGAAGTTACCGATGAGCTCCGAAAGGAGTGGGCAAACCTCGAGGGTTTGAGGCCTTACCACCGCTCCCACTTTTCTGTTCCTCGCGGAGACGGAGGGGAGATCACCCTTGAAGTTCGAAGGGACGTCTTAGCTTATATTAAAGAGGAAGAGAAGACGGAGGGGTCCTCATCTTCCGAACCTATTGATTGGTCCGACTCGGAGTACCGAGTCGAAGATCCTGCGGAAGCTAACTCCGAAAGGCTCCTGACATGGGTAGAGCTTCAAGAGGAGCAAAAGAAGTTGTGAGCCTCGAAGAAGAAGAGAAGCACCCAAACTAAAAGGACAACTTCGGCGGCTTCGAGCTCCGAAGGGCAAAGTAGCCGTAGGGGCCGAAAAGGTCTCCGATTTTACTTAGGCTTAGACACAAATTTCTCTTGATGTATAAGTATAATGATTTAATGTGGAATGCTTCGAAAGTATGTTGTGTGACTCCTACCCTCCGACCCCCCTTGTGGGTGGCGGAGCCTTTACCATAGAAAAGGGTTCGCTAGGCACAATGAATGTCTGAACACCCGCATGCTTCGAACTTGTACTTATCATTTGCATTCTTGGTTTGCTTTCGAAGAAAAAATTTGCTCGCTTTTTTTAAGTCTTTAGACTCTTGTACGGATCTTAACAAGCCGTAGCATGGAATCCGTAGGTTGGCCACCTTCGGCTCTTTTACAGATACTTCGCACCCGGAGGCCGAAAATCTGTTTTTCTTTAAAGTCTTTAGACTCTTCTACGGATCCTAACAAGCCGGAGCCTGGAATCCGTAGGTTGGCCACCTTTGGCTCTTTTACAGATACTTCGCACCCGGAGGCCGAAAATCTGTTTTTCTTTAAAGTCCTTAGACTCTTCTACGAATCCTAACAAGCCGGAGCTTGGAATCCGTAGGTTGGCCACCTTCGGCTCTTTTACAGATACTTCGCACCCGGAGGCCGAAAATCAGTTTTTCTTTAAAGTCCTTAGACTCTTCTACGGATCCTAACAAGCTGGAGCTTGGAATCCGTAGGTTGGCCACCTTCGGCTCTTTTACAGATACTTCGCACCTAGAGGCCGAAAATCTGTTTTTCTTTAAAGTCCTTAGACTCTTCTATGGATCCTAACAAGCTGGAGCCTGGAATCCGTAGGTTGGCCACAGAGCCCTTGAACCAATGGTTCGAAGGCAGCTGCCTGGGTCTTGAGAAAAATGCTTGGCTCTACAAGCATCTCTGTTCTCCTAATGCGTCCATCAGGAGTAAGGGATATTCGGAGAGCAAACAAAATTCGACCCTTATCTTTATTCATAGAAAGGAAAGTTTTTACAAATGATTACAAGGGCCCCCCTAAGCAAAATAACGCTTAAGGTGCTCCGCATGCCATGCATGCTTCAACT
This sequence comes from Zizania palustris, assembly GCA_019279435.1. Lineage (NCBI taxonomy): Eukaryota > Viridiplantae > Streptophyta > Magnoliopsida > Poales > Poaceae > Zizania > Zizania palustris. Next base: position 21,883,938 of record JAAALK010000284.1, read on the forward strand.
CTTCTCCTTCTAGATTGGCTAATTTAAATGACCCGGGACGTCCTGATCGTAAGATAACATATGGTCCTTCCCATTTGTTTCCTAGCTTCCCCGGAGGTATTACACTTCGCAATACCAGATGACCCGGTTTTAACTCATTTAGCTTTACCTTCGGGTCATACCATGTCCTGGTGTGCTTGTGGTACTTAGTTAGGTTCGCGACAGCTCGAAGCCTTGTTTCTTCTGATAAATCCAGCGAAGTGCTCCGGTTACTTTTGTCCCCAGGATGTACTACTCGTAGCGATCCACCTCTGAGCTCCGTAGGAGTCATGGCCTCATCTCCGAAGAGTAATCTAAACGATGTGAACCCCGTTGACCTGGTTTGAGTGGTTCGAATGGACCACAAGATTTTGGGGAGCTCTTCGACCCACAGGCCCTTGGCCAGTCCAACAATTCGGCGATTCAGCCCGGAAAGGATGTTCCCGTTGGCTCCCTCAACAGCTCCGTTGGACTGTGGATGTCGTACTGCTGCGAAGCACAACTTAATGCCCAGTTCTTCACAAAATGTTTGGAAGGTGTCAGCTTCGAACTGGGTTCCATTATCCACCGTCAACTCTCTTGGAACTCCGAACCTGCATATGATATTCTGCCAGAAAAATCTTTGCACATTCCTCGAGGTTATAGCTGTTAGTGGCTCCGCCTCAACCCATTTTGAGAAATATTCGATTGCCACCACTGCAAATTTCAAGCCACCTTTTGCCACTGGGAAAGGGCCTATGAGGTCCATGCCCCATCTAGCCATCGGCCATACTGGGGCAATAACTTGGAGCTGAGCTGGCGGGCGATGGCTCCGTCTGCCCATCCACTGGCAGCCTTGGCATGTTCGAACTAGTTCTTCTGCATCTCTTACTATTGTTGGCCAATAAAACCCTTGCCGAAGCGTCTTGCCCGCTAGCGCTCGAGGGGCTAAATGACCTCCGCATAAGCCTTCGTGGATGTCTCGAAGGATGTCTTGACCTTTGGGTTGAGAGATGCATCGAAGTAGGGGTGAACACACTCCGGCCTTGTATAGCACTTCATCAATAAGCTTGTAATTTCGAGCTCTTGCTTGCAACCTTCGGGCTTCTAGGCCTTCGGGAGGGTCCATGGTACTTTGCAACATGCTTATTATCGGAGCCCGCCAATCTGCAGTTGGGATGCACAATACCTACGAAGAGGGTATTTGGACAGCTGCTGGTTGCGCTAGCTCTTCGTAGAAAGCACCCTCTGGGAGGTCCACCGCCCCTGCTGCCGCTTTGGCAAGAATATATGCAAGTTGATTCTCTGCCCGAGGGATACTTCGAACTGTAAACCCTTTGAATGCTGCTTCGGCCTTGCGGATTTCTTCAAGGTATTGCGCGAGATGTGGGTTTTTTGCTTGAAAACTTTTGTCAATATGCCCCGCGACAACTTGGGAATCTGTCTTGATCACTATTCTTGCAGCTCCGAGCGCTTTAGCCTTTCGGAGGCCTAGCAAGATCCCTTCATATTCGGCAATGTTGTTAGTGGTTCTGAAGTTGAGCCTTGCAGAATACATGGCCCTCTGCCCTGATGGTGATATGATGACGGCCCCTACTCCGGCACCTGATGCTTGATAAGCTCCGTCAGAGAATATTGTCCAAAAACCTTAGGAGGGTTCTTCCGGGGTCCAAATTGCAGATGGAGTCCATTCTGCTACGAAATCTGCTATAATTTGAGATTTAACAGTTGTTCTCGCCGTGAAGGAGATTTCGAAGGGTGCCAGCTCGACCGCCCATTTTCCAATCCTGCCGGTGGAATCTTTGCTTCGGAGCATATCCCCAAGAGGATACGACGTAGGGACGATCAGGTTATGTGCCAAGAAATAATGCCTCAGCTTCCGCGAGGCCATTACTAGGGCATAAGCAAACTTCTCGAGCTCGGAGTATCTGACTTTAGCTCCGGATAATGCCTCCGACACAAAATACACTGGGTTCTGGACTAGCTTTTCTTTAAGCTCAACTTCCAGGACCAATACTGCGCTCACCGCTGAACTTGTTGCTGCAAGATAAAGGAGCAGTGTTTCTTCTGGGAGGGGGACGGTCAAAATTGATAATCTTCCGAGGTATGCCTTTATATCATCGAAGCTCTTCTGGCACTCCGATGTCCACTGAAAGCTTTCGGACCCCTTTAGTGCTTTGAAAATTGGGAGGCTTCGCTCTGCTGACCTGGCCAGGAACCTGCTAAGAGCTGCGAGCCTTCCTGCTAGCTTCTGAACTTGCTTCAAATTCTCTGGTGGAGCCATCCTTTGTAACGCACTTATCTGTGTTGGGCTAGCTTCGATTCCCCTGCTCGAAACTAAGTACCCTAGCAGTTTTCCTGCTTGTGCTCCGAATATACATTTTTCTGGATTGAGGCGTACTCCACATGCTCGGAGGCTCTCAAATGTTTCAGCTAGATCTAGGCTATGTTGGTGCTTTTGAGCACTTTTTATTACAATATCATCCATATAGGCCTCGACATTCCGGCCTATCTGATGACCTAGAGCCTTAGCTATTAAACGAGAAAAGGTGGCTCCGGCATTCCACAGCCCAAAAGGCATTCTTACATAACAAAATACTCCGGAAGGAGTTATAAAGCTTGTCTTGGCTTCGTCTTCGCGTTTCAGCCATACTTGATGATATCCAGAGTAAGCGTCGAGGAAACTTAGCAATTCGGAGCCGGCTGTGGAATCTACCAGCTGATCTATTCGGGGCATCGGGTAGGGGTCTCGCGGGCATGCTTTATTTAATGAAGTAAAGTCAATACACATGCGCCATTTGTTCGAGTCCTTCTTCCTTACAAAAACAGGGTTAGCCAACCACTCGGTATGGGCTACTTCCCTGATGATGCCAGCTCTTAACAATTTTTCTACTTCGGTCTTGGCGAGGCTTGCTCTTTCTGCTGACAGCTTGCGGAGCCCCTGGCGTACTGGCCTGGCCTTTGGGTTGACGAGCAAGCTATGCTCGATGATGCTTCGATCGACCCCGGTGATGTCTTCGTCAGTCCAAGCAAATATATCCAGATTTCTCCTGACGACTTCTTCTAATGAGGCAGCTATTTCCGAGGATAGCCCCTTGCCGAACTGTACTGGGTACTCTTTGCCATCTGTCGAAATTATTCTTGTCTCCACCTCACCCTCCGGGCTTGGCTTGAGCGAAGATCCTTTCGGAGGGTTCAAGGTCTCCGGCACTCCTTTGATGCTTCCCGCCACATTATGCACTTGCCGGGGGTCCAACGGCTGCCCATGGCCATACTCCGTCCTCCGAGCTACAGCTTGGTCTCCTGAAATAGTAAGCACTCCACCTTGCGTGGGCATTTTGAGACAAAGGTAATTATGGTGTGCTATAGCCCCGAACTGGTTCAACATCCCTCGGCCGAAGATAGCATTGTAAGCGTATGGGGCGTCAACCACATCGAAGATCACCTCTTCTACTCGGGCCAAAGGCCCCTCTCCGAAGGCAACCTCGAGGCCTATTTGGCTGAGGGCATCGAGAGGCGGTCCTGAGAACCCTTGAAGTGGCCGGGCAGCTGGAAGTAGATGCTTCCGAGGTATGCACATCTGATCGAAGGCCTGGACAAAGAGTATGTCTGCGGAGCTCCCGCCATCTACCAGGATCCTTCGAACTTCTACTCCTGCTATATCAGCAGAGATGACCAATGGGTCAGCATGGGGGAACTTTACCCCTGCAGCATCACTGGCTATGAATGAGATGGGCATGCGGGACCATTCTGGCATCCCTTCGGCGGAACTCGAGGTCCCAATGTGTCCGACCTCGCAGACGTACTCGCGCCGCTGCCTCTTGGACATGGTTCCGAGGGTCCCCCCTCCGGAGATGGGCAGGACCACTCTCTTGCCGCGGTCCTGCGGGTCTTCTTGCTTTGGTGGCGGCATAATGCTGGCCACCGGCAGCCGCATGGGGGCTTCGAGGGCACCGGCTCGGGCCATAGCTTGTACAGGCTCTGACCGTGCCGATGGTGGGGCTCGATCCGAGGCACCCCGCCCCGTACTTCGTCCTAGGTATTCACCCCGAAGGGTTAACACCGACTTGCAGTCCTTCGTGTCATGGCTCCTATTATCGCCATGCACGCAGCAGAAAAAACTCTGGCGCCTGCCAAGCACTCTCTCTTGAGGCTTCGGTGCTCCAGTCCTGAAGTTCTGCGCCTGCTGGAAATTGGCAGGTGCCTTCGGGATGGACGGTGCAATGCTTAGCACCTCCGAACGGAAATGCTTCTTCCCCCGCTTGTACTCGTTGAAGCGGTTGTCTTGTGGAGGTTGCAGAAGAGCGGAGGCATCGGGCTCCCTTTTGACTTCTCGAAGGGTGGGTAATGGTGCTTCAGCTCGCCGAAGACAGCCTTCTTCCGCCTTGGCATACTGTTCAAAGTATGCCATGAGCTGCGCTACAGACATCACCGGCTTTCGATGGAGTTTACTGAGGAGGTCGGGGTTCAGCACCCCTTCGCGGGCAGCATCAACTACTGAAGAGGTAGACAGGCCCTTGATCTGTGACTTGGTGTGGGCGAAGCACGTGAAGTACTCCCGGAGGGTTTCTCCCACCCGCTGTTTCACCTAGAACAAACTTCCTGTAGACATCGGGGCCACAAAGGTGCCTTGGAAGTTGCTCACAAATTTCCTCTTCAGCTGCTCCCAGGAACTGATCGATCCTGGCTTTAGGGACCAGAACCAGCGGAGTGCCACGCCTTCGAGAGCGAGGGGGAAGCATTTTGCCATGGTGCTTCGCACCCCTCCGCTCGCTTCTATTGCCAGGGCGTAAGAGCGGGCGAACTCTCCGGGGTCCGACCCCCCGGAGTACTTGTGCAGCTTCGAGGCCTTGAATCTGGGGTCGAAAGGCACTCTCTGCAAATCTGAGTGTAACGGAGATTCGTTATCGAAGGATGCATTCTCGGCTTCCTCCGGTACTTGGATAACTTCTGGGGGATTGTGGGTACCACCGTCTTGAGGCCCTCCTGGAGTTTCGGTGGAAGCTTGAGTGAGGAGGCGATCAGCGGCCTCTTGCCTCCACCTGGATACCTCCTCCTGAAGCCTGGCTAGCTGCGTAGCTTCGGTTTCGGGAGGGCCTTCATCTTCGTCGGAGGGCACTTCTGGATCTCGGCTAGCTGCGTAGTCGGTCTGAAGCACCGTAGGAGGAGCCAGAGGGCCCCGGGGCACTCGACACCCAGCGATCTCGGCGGGAATCGCCGAATTAGCCGAGGGTCCGGCTCCATTGGTCCGAGGGGACCTTCGGAGAGGACCCGAAGCCTGGCTTCGCTTCGGAGGCATAGCTAGCCGCGAAGAGGTCTTGGAGATGGAGGACTTCGAACGACTTGAGGAGTCGAAAGAAGGCCTTCGGGCTGCACTACGAAGCCCTTAACTGAAGGGTGCGCGGAATCTTGAGACTCCGAGGCTCCCTCCGTAAGTGCTCTTCGAAGTGCAGTCAGCAGTAGAGAACAAGATTTTAGAACTTGGTTCCCCACGGACGGCGCCAACTGTTGGCGCAAATGTTACGCCAACAGGTTCTCTGAAATCAAGAACGGACAAGCGGGGAGTTTGTGTTTTAGGACTACCTTGAGCCTCCGAAAGGATAATAGCTCAAGTGGTCCGAATAAGTGTAGATGAACAACTCGTTCTGGGTCCCCTTTTACAAGGTACAATGGGGGGTATTTATAGGGGAAAAAAGCATAAGGAAAGGACCTATTTACCCCTAGATTACAACCGACATAGTGGAAACTATTCGGTATTATAAACAAGGTTATACATGGTAAAGTACTGCAAGGTAGATGGATAAGCTGGACATCCAATCAATCATGTCCTTCGGCTTCGAGGCCTCCATCCTTCCTTCGGAGGGTTCTCCAGGGCTTCGCTCCGTGGTGCCCTCCGGTCGTGGCGACGCATGCTTCGAACAACAGTCCGCCAGCTTCGGAGTCCTCATCAACCTTTGAAGGGTTAATCTTTAAGTCTTGGAAATGGAGTAATTTCCCCCAACAAATATCCTTGTTTATCTTCCTAGCAGCACTGCTTTGGTGTTTCTCTGTGTTTGTCATCTGTTGCTTCTAGGCTAGATATATTTAGACTTAGGCAATCTGTTCATACTTTGCTGCTCAATCTTTTGAGGTGCGTTGGGTATTGGGAGCAGGCCATTGATTCGAAAGAATTTTTTAGGCGCCCATTCACCCCCCTCTGGTCGCTACTTTCGGTCCTACAGCTTCAGATGGCGAGCCGAGTCCTCGGGCTTCTCAAAGATGGCGTTTCGCGGGCCGAGGTTCAATTGAGCGACCTCGGCCTCATCCTACGGTAGGGCGAACTCGGCGGGTAGCATGACGATGTTGATGTCCATTGCCTGGGGTGCGGGCCCCTCGGAGACAGGCGAGTAGTCATCATCGAGCATGTCATCATCGTCGTCGCTCGGACTAGGAGCCGAGTTGGTTATCTCAACCGGCTTCTCCCTTCATACCTGTTTTGTGGCTGGTCGAGGGCGGATTTCTTCGAAGATAGCGTCGAGCTCGGCCTCAGCTTCCTTCTCGTGCATCTCATGTGCCCGTAGTCGTTGTAGGCGTCTCTTCTGTAATTTGGACATGCCCGTAGGTGCCCAAGATGGTACTGCGCCCTTCGGCCTTGTGCACCCTGTGTTCGGAGGGGCCTTCGCTATGAACCCCGGTAGTCAGACCAGCCTTGCTCGGACGATTGAACCCGGCTTCGGCGCGGGCTCCGACCGAAGTCTAGGGCTCACCTTCGTCAGACTTCGACAATGGAGCCTTTGGGATTGGGACTTCCTGCGACCCCACTCTGATGGTGATGGCTTTGGACTCCCTTTCCTCGGCCTCCTCGCGCCTGTGCCCTTTGTCTTCGCTCTGCATGGTCCGATTCGGAGGAACCATGGATAGTCTTTGGACGATGCCTCCCTCCGCTGCGTCCGTTTGTCCCTGACATCCGTAATACTCCGAAGGAAAATAGGACATAGTGTTAAATTGCGGAGGGTACTCCGACACAGATACGTACGGAGCCCACGGGGTTCCTGCCCAGTCGTACGGCGGAGGCATAGGTGGCTCAAGTGGCCTTGCCCACTTAGAGCCGAACCCGTTACCCGGAAGGCGGTTCAGCAGAGTTGATGGTGACTCAGACCACACCAGCGAAGGGTCCTGCCAGGCCGGAGGTATGTTCGACTAGTGCGGGCTGAAGCCTCCTATCGGAGAAGTCCAACACGGTGCAGGGTTCGGCCATTGGGGACCGAAGTTACTGTATGGGGGGTTCGGCCATTGCGGCTCGAAGCCACCGTGCGGAATGTCAGGCCACCGTGGCCCGAAGCCACCGTGCGGAGGGTTCGACTGCTTCGGTCCGAAGCTACCTTCCGAGAGTCTTGGACCCTTCGGCTGCTTTAGCTTCTTAGTGTGGGGACCTGCTTCCTTGGATTTTCTTTGATGCTTGTTTAATAGCATATTGTACGTTACCTTCGGCCTGTTGAGAGCTTTAGTCGAAGGGGTATTAATGTTCTGTTTCCACACTCCTACCTCGGGGTTCTTCAGTATGAGAGTGCGAGTGCGTGGCTCTCCAACAATTACGTCCTTCCCCTTAGCCGACTCGGCCTGTTCTGGCCGAATCAACACCTTCTTCTCGTCGAGGTCGACGGCGTTGACGGGAAAAGGATCTTTATCCAGCTTCATCTTCGGATTATGGTATATCTTCAATCGTCCTTCTTCTATGGATGATTGGATCTGCCGTCGAAAAACATTGCAGTCGTTAGTATTATGTGAATGTGAATCATGCCACTTATAGTACGGATGCTTCTTTAACTCATCGATAGGTGTAATGACTTGACCCTTAGGTAACCTGAGAAGTTGACTTTTTAAGAGCAAATCAAATATTTTATCACACTTAGTTATATCAAATGAGTACTTGACCTCACTAGGTCGATTCTTTGTGGGGGATGGCCATAACTCGGAGCAGGTGACAGGTTTATTCTCAGTGTTCCAAACCCATTTGGCTGCGTACATATCGGTTGAATCCTCCTCTTCTGACTCCTCCTCGTCAAAGCGTTCCATGATATGGATTTTGGCCCTAGGCTTGTTAAACGTCTTAATAAACTTTTTATCTTTGGTTCGGCCTTCCTAGACCAGAGCCTGCTGTAAAACTTGGCTAACTTCTAAAAAGTTTTGGTTATCTAACCTCTCTTTAATTTCGGAACGCAACCCATTAAAAGCTAGTTCCGCCAAGTCCCTTTCCGAAATATTAAGGCTAAAACATCGGTTTCTAGTATCCCTAAAATGCTTGATGTACTCAGAGGCATTCTCGTTAGATTTTTTCTTAACCGATGTCAAATGTGAAAGCCTAAGTTCTGTCTCACCCGTGTAGAAGTAATCATGGAACTTCTGCTCTAAATCGTCCCACGTCTGAATGGAGTTCGGCGGGAGCGCCGAAAACCAAGTGAAAGCGGTGCCAGATAGCGAGAGAGAAATAGCCTAACTTTTAGGGCATCTATCCCACTAACCTCTCCACATTGTGCCAAAAATTGACTAGCGTGCTCTAGTGTAGTTTTTCTACCCTCGTCGTCGAACTTAATGAATTCAGGGATTCTATAGCCACGACGGTAGGGTATTGTATCGAGATGGTTGGGGTGTTGCTTACGGTAAACCCTAACCCGTCCCCTGGGCACGAAGCCAGCACACTCTCTATACAGTGCGCAGACCCACTCCTCTATGTCATCTTGGCACGTCGCTTGCGTGCGCCTCTCATGCGGGGGCGCGATACGCGGTGGGATATCGGCGTGTCGGCCATGGGCCTCTTCCCTGCGCGCTATCTGTATGACGTACTCGTGTCCGGGTGCCTGTGCATGTGGTGCGGTCAGCGCGGGTATCGGTGCAGGTGGTGGTGCCTGGTGTACAGTGTTAGTTTGGCCGCGAGTATAATGACTAGTCTCGACCATAAGTGTGGAAGCCGGAGACACCACGGTCGTGCCAGTGCCGCTGTCGGTTCTACCGTACACATGGTATACCGGAGGTGCACTAGCAATAGGTACTGGGGTTATAGCCTCAGTAAAGTCGAACCTTCTAAGGGTTGCCTCTACTTGGGAGCTGACCGCCGAATCTAAACGGTTGGCTAGCGAAGCGCTAATGGCCTGATCTACTGTTGCGGCTATTTTTTGTTCAATCTCTAAGGAAGATAAATGAGGTGATACAAGTGTTACCTGGACCTGAGCGAGGTTGGGGTGATGATGTCACGCTTGATGAAGCCTGCGCGTGTATTAACGTAGCCTCCAAGCATCATGTCTTGGAGTGCCTTTAACTTTGCCTCGATCTCTGCTCTATCTTCTGCGGGGATATCTTCAAGCGTAGGTGTTAAGATGTTGCGGTTGTCGATATTCGCGGCTCCTATTGTGTCCATCGGCGGTGTAGACGTAGTAGTCGATGTAGATGTACCGGTGGCCGATGTATACGTACTTGTCATGTTGGCGTAGCTTTCCCCAGCGGAGTTGCCAAAAAGTGTGTTGACACGAAAATGTGCCCCGCACTTGGGTCAGTTCGACGATCCAAAAGTGTGCGGATACTTAGGAACAAGCCTAAGCGTGACGTGGCACCGACGTCGCGTTCCGACTACCCTTAGTCATGATAAGGGGGGTGGAGTCGCCAGGCAATCAGGTCACACAAAATAATCCAATTAGCCGAAAGAAATATATTAAACAGAATAAAATAAGCAAACCGGTCGGGGCATGTTTGCTTTGAAGTCTGGTGCGAAGGAGTCGCCGAAGTATACCTTTGGCGCCTGGTGCGAAGTACCCCGCCAAAGGGTGCCTTCGACGTTCGGACTGATCCGACCAAAGGTGAACCCCGAACGGATCTGGACGCGACGATCACCTCCGAACAGTGGGGTTCAGCGTGAGGTCTCCGATACGGCAAATTATAGAATAATGACGCGAGGGCCGCGCGCGGGTGTGACTTCGTCCAGAGCGGGGTACGATCGTGGCGAAGCCTGTTGTGACGAAGTGTGCCAACGAAGCCTGTAGTCTCGCCGAAGGGTGTCCCGACAACCTCCGAAACCGATCTCTCAGCTCCGGACACCTCCGACGAAGTAGCTCCGAATGTAGGAACCTGCAACAAAGAGGGTTCGAAGTACCAATTCGGCCTGAGGACCGAATTCTGCTAAGTGTTGCACTAGTAGCGAAGGTAGCAATCTGTTACGCAGATTAGCGGATACTTCACAAGTGAAGTAACAAGGGTTACCACTGTTCCGAAGTGGCCGACGGAGGGCTTCCAGGCAAACCCACGAAGAGGTACAGGAAAAATAAAGGTAAAGTAAGATGCGATCAAAGCTAGGGCTTTGGTTTGATTTGTGTTTTTTGGGGGGCCTCTACGCTAGCCTCGCCTCTCTATTTATAGGGGCTTAATCTCTGATCTAATCTGCTATTAATTCGGCTGGATGGAGATAAAAACTTAATTGGAATTGTATACAACTCTATCTCTGCCGAAGTGGGCTTCGGCCAGGCCCGTTGAGGCCTGCTTCTCGGGCCGAAGCTTCGGTAGCGTGGGCCTCCGAAGGCTTCTGGCCAAAGGCCGTGGACTGACCAGAGGCTTTCGGAGCCCACAGCCCAATGGACCTTCGGCCCTATAGGGTTTCGGTCTGACCCCGGACATGTGTATTATGTGAGATGGTTATAACCATCTACACTTTTCTCCACAAACTGTTTGGTAGTGATACAAGTCATCTATGATGCACATGTTATTTAAAATAAAATTGCATCATATAGTCAATAGATATATGAATAAATTTACTCTAATTTCTAGTATTTTTTATACAATTCTATATTTAATGATAATTAAATACATACTGTTAACACGAAAATGTGCCCCCGCATTTGGGTTAGTCCGGCGATCCAAAAGTGCACGGATACTTAGGGACGGGCCTAAGCGTGACGTAGCACCGACGCCGCGTTCCGACTACCCTTAATAGTGATAAGGGGGGTGGAGTCGCCAGGCAACCAGATTACACAAAATAACCCAATTAGCCGAAAGAGATAGATTAAACAGAATAAAATCAACAAACCAGTCGTAGCCCCGTCTGGTTCGAAGTCTGGTGCGAAGGGTGCGCCGAAGGGTACCTTCGGCGTCTAGTGCGAAGTACTCCGCCGAAGGGTGCTTCGGCGTTCGGACTGATCCGATCAAAGATGGGCTCCGAACGGATCTAGACGCGGTGATCACCTCCAAACGGATCTAGACGCGGTGATCACCTCCGAACAGCGGGGTTCAGCGTGAGATCTCCGATATAGCAAACTACAGAACAGTGATGCGAGGGCCACGCGTGAGTGCAACTTCGTCCGGTGCGGAGTATGGTCGTGGTGAAGCCTGAGGAGACGAAGTCTGCTCGCGAAGCCTATTGCCAAAGCCTGCGGTCTCATCGAAGGGTGTCCTGGGGACCTCTGAAACCGATCTCTCAGCTCCGGACACCTTCAGCGAAGTGTCTTCTAACGTGCGAACCTGCAACAGAGATGATGCGAAGTACCAATTCAGCCTGAGGACCGAATTTTGCCAAGTGTTGCACTGGTAGCGTAGGTAGCAATCTATTACGCAGATTAGCGGGTACTTCATAGGCGAAGTACCAAGGCGATAGCAATCTATTACGTAGATTAACGGATACTTCACAGGCGAAGTAACAAGGATTACCACTGTTCCGTAGCGGCAGACGGAGGGCTTCCAGGCAAACCCACGAAGAGATATAGAAATGTAAAGATAAAGTAAATGCGATCAAAGCATGGGCTTTGGTTTGGTTTGAGTTGGGGGGACTCTCCACGCCGGCCATGCCTCTCTATTTATAGGGTGTTAACTCCTAATCTAATCTGCTATTAATCCGGCCAGATAGAGATAGAGATTGAGCTGTAAACGCGTACAACTCTATCTCTGCCGAGGTGAGCTTCGGCCAGGCCCGTCGAGGCCTGCTTTTTGGGCCGAAGCTTCGGTAGCGTGGGCTTCGGCTAGGCCCGTCGAGGCTTGCTCCTCGGGCCAAAGCTTTGGCAGCGTGGGCCTCTGAAGGATTCCTGGCCGAAGCCCATGGGCTGGCTAGAGGCTTTCGGAGCCCATAGCTCAATGGACTTCGGCCCTATAGGGCTTCGGACAGTCCCTGGACAGTGTACTTTCGGCCAAAATTACCAAAAATTGATTTTTTTTGATAATCTAGCCATCACTACCATTTTTTGCTATCAACACATGCCCCCTGCCTTTTAGTGAACTAGTGAACTAAAAGCACAATGAGCTGAAGATGATATCATCCATATCGGCTTTCCGACGCTTTTATGATGTTTGCCACACACTTGGGAAATACCTTTTCAAGTATCTACCATTCAAAGCTCTTCGAAACCGCTCTCACTTGTAGGGATTCCAACACGTATGTGTTGCTGGGAGCGATTTTGGCTATCTTAAAAGGACCTTCCCAACTAGGTGACCATTTGCCAAATTTAGGACTCTTCGTGCCTAAAGGCAAAATCATTTTTCATACCAAGTCTCCTATTTGAAACGATTTTGGTTTAACCTTCTTATTGTAGGCATTAGCTACTCTCTTCTTGTCTACTTCTATGGCTTCTAAAGCCCTTAGTCTCTTATCGGTCACTTCCTCTAGATTATCCTTCAGAAGGGCTTCATACTCATTGACCGATAAGTCGTCTTGCTTTAACACTCTTAAGGAGCCAAGATCTACCTCTACAGGCAGAATGGCTTCTTGTCCATATACCAACTCATATGGACTGACCTTGGTGGCACCATGCTTTGTAATCCTACAAGCCCATAACGCCTCGGAAAGCACTTCATGCCACCTCTTAGGAAACTCTTCAATTTTCTTCTTAATAAGCTTAATCACGGTTTTATTACTAGACTCGGCCTGACCATTGGCTTGAGCATAGTAAGGTGAAGAGTTTATCAACATAATGCCATAGTAGTCGGCGAAGTCTCTTACTTCTTTAGAAACAAATGAACTACCTTGATCCGTAGTAAGAGTTCGAGGGATGCCGAATCTATGTATGATGTACTTTAAAATAAAATCATGTACCTCATTATGAGTCATGTTCTTGAGAGGCACGGCCTCGGTCCACTTGGTGAAGTAATTTGTTGCCATCAACACGAACCGATGCCCCTTTGAGTAAGGAGGGTAGATCTGGCTGATGAAGTCTAAACCCCAACCTCGAAACGGCCATGGCTTGATAATAGGATTGAGTAATGAGGCAGGAGCCAACTGAATATTGCCAAACTTCTGGCATGCTTCACACCCTCTATAGTACTTGAAACAATCCTCAGTAATAGTCGGCCAATAAAAACCCGCTCTTTTGAGCATCCAACTCATCTTTTGGGCCGACTGGTGAGTGCCGCAAAGCCCCTCATGGACTTCTCCCATAGCCACCTGGGATTGCTCACGGTCTGAACACTTCAATAGCACTCCGTCGATGGTTCGGCGATACAATGTGTCGTCTACCAACACGAATTTGAACGCTTGTCGCCGAACCTTCCGATCAACCCTTTGTCTAGGGTCTCTTAAATACTGGACGATTGGGACTCTCCAATCGCCCTTGCAGGTTTCAGAGGGCCTCACTGGTCCACCTTCTGAAAAAGCTTCTACAACACTACCTTCGGGGTGCCCCCGGGCCATTCCAGCTCCAGCCGAAGCCTGGCCGAGGTGGCCATTCGGAGCGTGCTGGGACGAAGCTCTTCGGAGGGTCCGGACTCTAGGGAGCCTTCTCCGTCCGGGAGGCTTCGCACTATGGACTCTGGCGTGCCGGACCCCTCGGTGGGCGGAGCATTCCGATCCAGGGGCTTCGGCGTGCAGTGGCATTCGGCGACCCGAGGGGTTCGACCCGGAGGGTGCGCCTGCCCATCATTACTGGCTTCGGCAGTGAGACAAAACATCGGCTTCTCCAATACAGAAATTTTCCCTCTCCTGACTTGGTAGCCAGATGCTTGCTGAGCCAAATTATTGGCGACTGAATTGGCTTCCCTTGACACACGAGATATTTTGAAATCATCAAAAGTAGCAACTATGTCTAGGCATTTGTCCAAGTAACTATTTAGCAAGCCATTAAGACATTGAGAATTCTTAGCTACTTGTTGTACTACTAATAATGAGTCACCATATGTGTGAACATGTTTAGCGCCTACAGACTCTAGTAGTTCAAGTCCTAGCAACAAAGCTTCGTATTCAGCTTGGTTATTAGTGGAAGAAAACTCTAGTCGGGTCGAGGTTTCAAAGTGCATACCATTAGGTGATATGAGAACCACCCCTATACCTTGGCCATTCTTGCAAGCCGAACCATCAAAATAGATTTTCCATGGTACTATCTCGACTAGAGCGATAGCATCACTCCAGCTAGCATCTATGTGATGATCAACTATAAAGTTGGCTACGACTTGGCCTTTCATCACCTTTAGGGGCTCGTAGGCCAAATCATACTCAATCAACGCGTAATCCCATTTTCCGATTCTTCCACTTAGAATCGGATTCTGTAACATGTGCTTTATAACATCGTTTTGGCAAACGACAACACATGTGGTAGGGAGAAGATAATGGCGTAACTTGGTGCACGCGTAATAAAGTGATAAACATAATCGCTCCACAAACGCGTACCTAGTTTCGGCATCCAGCAGGCGGCGGGTCAAGAATGTGATGATGTACTCCTTCCCCTCCACCTCCTGGGTTAGCACGGCTCCAATAACGCTATCTTCAGCGGGGATGTATAGCCGAAATGGAATCCCGGCCTTGGGTGCTCTCACCATGGGCGATGATGACAAGCATTCCTTGATCTTTTCAAAAGCACTTTGCTGACTTGCCCCCCAAGTGAACTCGGCTTCATTTTTTAGCCGAAGTATGGGGACAAAGGCATCAATCTTGCCGGACAAGTTGGATATAAAGCGACGCAAATAGTTCAACTTGCCTAGCAACTTTTGCACATCCTTTTTGCATGCCGGCGCTGCAACGTTTCTAATCTTCTCAAGTCTCTTAGGATCAATTTCTATACCTCTCTCATGAATCATGAAACCTAAGAACTTACCTGTCGACACACCAAAAGCACACTTGAGTGGGTTCATTTTCAACCCATACTGTCGCATCCTATCGAAAGCAACTTTCAAATCGGCTAAATGGTTTCCCATAGCGTCCGATTTGACCACGACATCATCGATGTAAACTTCTAACATGACCCCTAACAAGTCATGAAAGATCAAGTTCATAGCGCGCTGATACGTGGTGCCGGCATTTTTAAACCAAAAGTCATAACGACCCACTCGAACAAACCGACAAAACCAGGGCATCGAAAGGCAGTCTTATAGATGTCCTCTTTGGCCATAAAGATTTGATTATAACCAGCATTGCCATCAAGAAAACTTAGTACCTTATGTCCCGAGGCGTCGTTGATCAACATGTCGGCTATTGGCATCGGATACTCGTCTTTTGGAGTGGCTCTGTTCAGATCCCTGAAATCAATGCATACTTGTATCTTGCCGCTCCCTTTCTTCTCTACAGGCACAATGTTAGCAACCCATTCCGCGTTCCTGCATGGCTTAATAAATTCAGCCTTAAGTAGTCGTTCTACTTCCTCCTTGACTCGGTCATAGACGGCTGAATTAAAGCGGCGGGGAGGCTGTTTATAAGGCCTAAACCCGGGCTTGATGGGCAGCCGATGCTCCACGAGCTCGCGGCTTAGCCCTGGCATTTCGCTATACTCCCATGCGAAACAATCGACATACGACCGAAGTAACTTTATTACTTCAGCCTTTTCATCGGGCTGTAAATGTTGGTTTACAAAAGTCGGCCTTCGGACGCTACCATTACCTATATCAACTTCCTCCAAGGGATCGGCCGACGCAAAACCTTGCCCTAATTTTTCCACTTCGCTAAAGTCCTCGATGGCTTCGGCAATGCCGTCTTTATTAGACCGATATTGCTCCACCCGAGACTTTAGCCAATCTAGATTATCCTTGCTAGACATGACTATTAATACAAAAATAGCCGTGCTACTCTAGCCGGCTTTACAGACACTAGTACAAACCATCCTCCGGATACACTAACAAAGTCATAATCCGAAAGGTCTCTACCTAATAGACACTCTACTTTGTTATGGATGACGTCAACCAACACATCGGCCAAAGCTACTTGGCCGAAGTATCCGCGGGGATGACCTCCACCTCATCGCCGTCCCACTGTATCAAGCACTGGTGTAGGGTAGAGGGGATGCAACAGTTCGCATGGATCCAGTCGCGTCTGAGTAACACACTATAGTTACCTTGTACGTCGACGACGAAGAATGTTGTTGGCAATGTCTTGTTGCCCACCGTCAACTCCATAGAGAGTACTCCCTTAGCCTCGGAGCTCTTGCCGTTGAAGCCGTTGAGCATCAAGTTAGTCTTCTTCAAGTCATCTTCGTCTCTGCCAAGTTTCTTCAGCAAAGAATAAGGCATTAGGTTAACAGTGGCGCCGTCGTTGGTGAGCATCCGGGAAATCGGCTTCCCATCGATGTGACCCCTAACATAGAGGGGTTTTAGATGGCGAGTCGAGTCCTCGGGCTTCTAGAAAAGATGGCACTGCACGGGCCGAGGTTCAATTGAGCGACCTCGGCCTCGTCCCGTGGTAGGGCAAACTCGGCAGGCAGCGCGGCGATGTTGATGTCCATCACCTAGGGTGCGGGTCCCTCAGAGACAGGCGATTAGTCGTCGTCGAGCATGTCGTCCTCGTCGTCGCTTGGACTAGGAGCCGGGTTGGTTGTCTCAACCGGCCTCTCTCTCCATACCTGCTTCGTGGCTGGCCGAGGTCAGATCTCTTCGAAGATAGTATCGCGCTCGGCCTCAGCTACCTTCTCGCGCATCTCCTATGCCCGCAGCCTTTGTAGGCGTCTCTTCTGTGATTTGGACATGCCCGGAGGAGCCCAAGATGGTTGTGGCTTGGTGCTTGGAGCTACCGTTCGACTCCGTTTAATTCTGGCCGAAGTGTGCCCTTCGGCCTCGGGCACCCTGTGTTCGAAGGGGGCTTCACTGCGAACCCCGTCGAACGGATCGGCCTTGTTCGACCGATCGAACCAAGCTTCGGCGCGGAGCTCGGCCAAAGCGTGTGACTTACCTTCGTCAGACCTCGGCGACAAAGTCTCGGGATTGGCACTTCCTGAGACCCAACTCTGATAGTTATGGCTTCGGACCCCCTAACTTCGGCTTCTGCGTGCTCTCACTCTTCGGCTTCGCTCTGCATGGTCCGGTTCAGAGGCACCACGGATAGCCTGTGGACGATGCCCCCCTCCGCTTTGTCTGTTTGCCCCTGCCATCCATAATATTCTGAAGGGAAATAAGGCACAGAGTTAGGCTGCGGAGGGTACCCCGACCCAGATACATACGGAGCCCATGGGGTTCCAGCCCAGTCATACGGCGAAGGCATCGGCGGCTCTAGTGGCTTTGGCGACTGCGAGCCGATCCCGTCACCCGGAGGGGGGTTCGGCCAAGTCGAAGGTGTCTTCGACCACACCAGCGAAGGGTCCTGCCAGGCCGGAGGTATGTTCGGCCAGTGCGGACCGAAGCCTCCCATCGAAGAAGTCCAGTGCGGTGCGGGGTTCGGCCATTGGGGGCCGAAGTTGTTGTATAGGGGACCCGACCACTAGGGCTCGAAGTTGTTGTACGGGGGGTTCGGCCATCGCGGCTCGGAGCCACCGTGCGGAGCACTAGGCCATTGTGGCTTGAAGTCCTCGCACGGAGGGTTCGTCGGCTTCGGACCGAAGCCACCCTTTGAAGGTCTTGGACCCTTCGGCTGTTTAGCTTGGCGTGCGGTTCTGTTTCCTGGGCCCTTTTCTGATGTTTGTTTAACAGCATATTATATGTCACCTTCGGCCTCTTGCGAGCCTTAGCCGAAGGGGTATTAACGTTCTGTTTCCACACTCCTACCTCGGGGTTCTTTGGTACGAGTGTGCGAGTGCGCGGTTCTCCAACAATCACATCTTTCCCTTTAGCAGACTCGGCCTGTTCTGGCCGAATCAACACCTTTTTCTCGCCGAGGTCGATGGCGTTGACTGGAAAAGGATCTTTATCCAGTTTCATCTTTGGATCGTGGTCTATCTTCAATCTTCCTTCTTCTATGGCCGATTGTATCTGCCGTCGAAAAACATTTCAATCATTAGTATTATGAGAATGTGAATCATGCCACTTACAGTATGGATGCTTCTTTAACTCGTCGGCAGGTGGGATAACTTGACCCTTAGGTAACCTGAGAAGCTGACTTTTTAAGAGGAAATCAAATATTTTATCACATTTAGTCACATCGAACGAGTACTTGACCTCATTAAGTCTATTCTTTGTGGCGGACGGTCGTAGTTCGGAGCAAGTGACAGGTTTGTTTTTAGTGTTTGTAACCCATTCGGTCGCGTACATGTCGGCTGAATCCTCCTCCTCTGACTCCTCCTCATCAGAGTGTTCCATGATGTGGATTTCGGCCCTAGGCTTGCTAAACGTTTTAATAAATTTCTTATCTTTGGCTCGGCCTTCTTGGACCAGAGCCTGCTATAGAACTTGACTAACTTCTAAAAAGTTTTGGTTATCTAACCTTTCTTTAAACTCGGAACGCAACCCATTAAAAGCTAATTCCGCTAAGTCCCTTTCTGAGATATTAAGACTAAAACATCGGTTTCTAGTATCCCTAAAACGCTTGATATACTCAGAGACGCTCTCACTAGATTTTTGCTTGACCGATGTCAAATGCGAAAACCTAAGTTCTGTTTCACCCATGTAGAAATAATCATGGAATTTCCGTTCTAAATCGTTCCCACGTGTGGATGGAGTTCGGCGGGAGCGCCGAAAACCAAGTGAAAGCTGTGCCGGATAGCGAGAGGGAAAATAGTCTAACCTTTAGGGCATCTATCCCGCTAACCTATACACACTGCGCCAAAAATTGACTGACATGCTCTAGTGTGGTCCTACTACCCTCGCCATCGAATTTAGTGAACTCAGGGATCCTATAGCCACGAGGGTAGGGTACTGTATCAAGATGATCGGGGTATGGTTTGCGATAAACCCTAACCCGTCCCTTGGGCACGAAGCCGGCACACTCCCTAAACAGTGCGCGGACCCTCTCATCTATGTCATCTTGATAGTTTGTTTGCATGCGCCTCTCATGTGGGGGCGCAACACGCGGTGGGATATCGGCGTGTCGGCCATGTGCTTCTTCCCTACGTGCTATTTGTACAACATCCTCATGTCCGGGTGCCTGCGCGTGTGGTGAGGGTAGCGCGGGTATTGGCGCAGGTGTTGTGTGGTATGCAGTATTAGTTGACCATAGGTATAATGATTGGTCTCGGCCATAAGTGATGACGACGGAGACATGTTTGTCAGAGATGCACTAGCTATAGGAACCGGGGGTACGACCTCGGTGAAGCCAAACCTTCTAAGAGTTGCCTCTACTTGGGAGCTGACTGCCGAATCTAAACGGTTGGCTAGCGAAGCGCTAACAGCCTGATCTACTGATGCGGCTATTTTTTCTCAATTTCTAAAGAAGATAAACGAGGCGATACCGGTGTTACCTGGACCTGAGAGAGGTCGGGGGTGATGATGTCCACGCTTGATGAAGCTCGTGCGTGTCTTGATGTAGCCCCCAAGCATCATGTCTTGGAGCGCTTTAACTTTGCCTCGATCTCTGCTCGGTCTGCTGCGGGGATATCTTCAAGTGTATGTGACAATATGTTGCGGTTGTCGATATCTGCACCTCCTGTTGTGTCCATCGACGATGTAGACGTAGTAGTCGATGTAGACGTACCGGTGGCCGATGTAGACGAAATCATCATGTTGGCGTAGCCTTCCCCAACGGAGTCACCAAAAAGTGTGTTGACACGAAAACGTGCCCCCGCACTTGGGTCAGTCCGGCGATCAAAAAGTGCACGGATACTTAGAGACGGGCCTAAGCGTGACGTAGCACTGACGCCGCGTTCCGACTACCCTTAATAGTGATAAGGGGGGTGGAGTCGCCAGGCAACCAGATTACACAAAATAACCCAATTAGCCGAAAGAGATAGATTAAACAGAATAAAATCAACAAACCAGTCGGAGCCCCGTCTGGTTCGAAGTCTGGTGTGAAGGGTGCGCCGAAGGGTACCTTCGGTGTCTAGTGCGAAGTACTCCGCCGAAGGGTGCTTCGGCGTTCGGACTGATTCGATCGAAGATGGGCTCCGAATGGATCTAGACGCGGTGATCACCTCCGAACAGCGGGGTTCGGCGTGAGATCTCCGATATAGCAAACTACAGAACAGTGATGCGAGGGCCACGCGTGAGTGCAACTTCGTCCGGTGCGGAGTATGGTCGTGGTGAAGCCTGAGGAGACAAAGTCTGCTCGCGAAGCCTGTTGCCGAAGCCTGCGGTCTCATCGAAGGGTGTCCTGGGGACCTCTGAAACCGATCTCTCAGCTCCTGACACCTTCGGCGAAGTGGCTCCGAACGTGCGAACCTGCAACAGAGATGATGCGAAGTACCAATTCGGCCTGAGGACCGAATTTTGCCAAGTGTTGCACTGGTAGCGAAGGTAGCAATCTATTACGCAGATTAGCGGGTACTTCACAGGCAAAGTACCAAGGCGATAGCAATCTATTACGTAGATTAACGGATACTTCACAGGCGAACCCGCGAAGAGGTACAGAAAAGTAAAGATAAAGTAAATGCGATCAAAGCATGGGCTTTGGTTTGGTTTGAGTTGGGGGGACTCTCCACGCCGGCCATGCCTCTCTATTTATAGGGGGTTAACTCCTAATCTAATCTGCTATTAATCCGGCCAGATAGAGATAGAGATTGAGTTGTAAACGCGTACAACTCTATCTCTATCGAGGTGGGCTTCGGCCAGGCCCGTCGAGGCTGCTCTTCGGGCCGAAGCTTCGGTAGCGTGGGCTTCGGCCAGGCCCGTCGAGGCTTGCTCCTCGGGCTGAAGCTTTGGCAGCGTGGGCCTCCAAAGGCTTCCAAAGCGTCTGCAGCGTGGGCCTCCGAAGGCTTCCTGGCCTAAGCCCATGGGCTGGCTAGAGGCTTTCGGAGCCCATAGCTCAATGGCTTCGGCCCTGTAGGGCTTCAGACAGACCCTGGACATGTGTACTTTCGGCCCAAATTACCAAAAATTGATTTTTTTTCGATAATCTAGCCATCACTGCCATTTTTTGCTACCAACACATATGAGCAATTAAATACATTAAATAGTAAACAATAAATAAACACAGAAAATATCGGTGAAAACAAAAATGGATGCAAAATTAGGATTTTGAAGGTACTTTTATGCAAGAAAAGGACATTTCTGAAATTTTCATCGGATCTAAGGGCTTCTACACAAAATTTATATTTTCTGTGTGATTTTTCAAAAATCGATGGACCTCTACACACAATTCATATTTTCTACTTATTTTTTCGTAATCCAAGGGCCTCTACGAAAATTTCATATTTCTGCACAATTTTTCAGAATACAGGGACCTATACGCAAAATTTATACTTATGCAAAAAATTTCATAAATTCAAGGGTAAAGATGCAAATTTACCTTTTTTATTTTTGCTTCTTTCCTTTCGCTTCTCTTTCTGGCTTTCTTTTCTCTTGCTGAACAGGCCCACAACCCATTTGGAGGAGGCACAAGCGGCGAAACCCTAGCTACCAACTACAAGGGGCGACGGTGGTGGCGGTCGCTTTTGGCAACACAATAGGGATGGCGGCTCCCGAGCGACTGTGGCAGCACCTCCAGCAAGCGCTGGCGGCGCGCAGCTCCTGCGAGGTGCGGCACAGAGGCAGCGCGGCCCAGCACATGCGGTCGCTAGGCATAGTGTGCGGTGACGATGGCCGACAGCAGGGTTCATTATGCCCTCTTATAGGAAATACAAGCAATCTCTTGCTATTAGCCCTAGAAAACATATCTGGTGCAAAAAAATAGATAGTTTAATTATTTCACAACTGGGGAAAATTATTTTATAGTTTTGTTGATGTCAAGATTTGGTAAAACTCAGGCCCACAAAAGATGTTACATGGTCAAACAGAAGTCAAAAATGTCTAGTCAAAGATGGTCAAAGAAGTCCATCTATAACGTATAACAAGACCGGATATGAAGAAGCCGATGGATATAGAATTGATAGAAGACAAAGATGATTCAAAATCAGTTAGGATAGACTACTAGGACGACAAGTCTCCAGACTATAAATATATATCCCTTAGTTAGATTAGAAACACAAAACTCTGTCAAATAACTACTCGGCGCATCGCCACCCTTGGCCTCCCAAGCTTAATCCCGGCACTCGACACTCGGAGCTGGGCTGCATCGCTCCGATCTCCGTCGAAGAGGTGAGTCCCACCACCCCCGACGATCATATAGACTAGGTCAGTGTCCTCACAACTGCATCAATTTCATCTCTTGAGGCATCGGCTAGGTTTATCTCGGTGTATCGACTAGGTCTAAGGCTACATCAGTTTGATCTCTTAGATTGATGTGATTTAGGTGTGGTAATTTGATGCTTCATCGGTTGAGTCCGACATCTCTTTCTATAATATCTTTTTCATGTATATTGTTCATCTAAATAAAGTGTACCCGATACTTTGAAGTATTATTAAGTTTATCGTGACTAGCTACTATCTTGGTTAGGTTGATCTAGTTATTGTGATGATTTTGATAATGTAGACATGTTATCTAGCATGTTTTATTTATTTCTATCGGAGTACAAGCCACTATGTTATCTTTAATTCAACGTCATATCTTATCCGCTATTGGGAATGCTCATCGGTCTATATGCATGAGATGCCTATCTCATCGGCCGATGGCACATCAGTCCCGATAGCTCTACCTTGGTCATCGGCCTTGTGGTCGATTGGCGTTATCTGCTCGCGAATGTTCTATCATTACCACAGTCATCAGCTTGGCAGTCGACAGGCTTTGCTACTAACGGTATTTCCTCTATTTCCTTATCAGTTGTAGGGTCAAACTGATTGACACGCCTTGAACCCTATTTCTAAGATTGTAGAACCTGCACTGGAGTTAAGCAGATCTTCCAGGCCATGCGTGTGTCAAAGTGTGACCAAAAAAACACCAAAAAATTTATATATATCTGAGTAACTCAGATTTAGGTTGATAGTTGAGACATCTTATAAGTCATCCATATGCAACATTAAAATGACTAGATGTGTTAGTAACATAACAAATGTATAGTTGCACACGTGCACTAGCTAAGGTACCTCTACTATTCTAGCAATTAACAAATTTGTCAGTGAAAGGTCCTTCTTCTTTGGACATTCTTTAACTTCTTCAAGAGAGTGGTAACCCCGGTCTCAGTCTCTTGTGTACTTCGAATCTTGAACTAAATCTAAGTAATCTGCAACAACATGAACTTTGGAGAAGGATAGTTCTTGATTAGTTAAACCAGCTAGAAACTAATCAATTGCACATGAACAGAACTAGAACTAGCCTGTTAAGAGTTGCATCATTACTTTATCAAGAAAGGTAGAGGGAATAGAATGCCTCACCTAGTAGGTTTATCAGTAGAAAGACGCATCACATTCCATGGGAACTCCTCTCCTTCCTCTCCAGCATCATCTTTCACCTTGTCACCTCCCTTCCTCTTAATCCCCAGCATCCCGGGGTTCCCATATACCACCCTGCCATAGCTAGCCCTAGATAAGTCCACCTTCTCATCCTTCCCCACCACTGTCTCTCCTAAGCTTGGCTTAGAGTTTTTGCGGTGGTGCGAGGGTAGGTAAGCTGGTTGTGGGTGGCCGGCGATGCCGAGGAACCGTGGTGCGGCGGCGTGGGTGCTTGGGCGGCAATAGATCTGGGCACGGAGGTCCTGACGGTGTGGGCAATAGGCACAGTGGGCACGGGGAGCGGCCGATGTGGTGGCGTTGGGGGCTAGCGGCACAGTGCTAGCGTGGTGAGAGGGAGCTTGCGGTGGCGACGACGGGAGGGGTGTGGCGCGTGTGGGGGTCGGGAGAGGAAAATGTTAGGGTTTTTCTTTTATAAGAACATCTCCATTGTACTTGCTACTTGACTTGTTATTTTAGGGGACTCCTTATTCTTCTCTCCATACTTGTTACATCTAGCAAGCCAACCAAACAAACTTGCTATTCCGTTAAGTGTTGAGCTTGTTTAATTATTTTCATTTTTTGCATATATATATATATTGTTAGGAAGTCACATTTAACAAGTACATTGGAGTTAATAACAAAATATCAAGTCAATTTGAATAGGGAGGCTTGCTATTGCTATGAATAGCAAGTCAAAAATATCAAGTATAATGGAGATGCTCTAAGTCATTGAAATGTCAGCGCACTAAAATATCCTTTAAACGTGTGCATGGCAAATTTTCACGCACGTGATACAAAACTTTTAGCAACAGACAAACTGAGGTTTATTGACACATTTATCTACAGACGTTCTGTCACTACACATTAATGATAGATTGTTAGTCACTACTTAGGCCTATTACCAACATACAGTCAGTTAATACATATTACCGACAGATCTAGTGACATTAAATGCCATTTTTTCTTGACATACCTCTGATGTTAAAACAATTTCATGGTGTAGTGGGATGGAATACTTATTTTCTCTGAAAAATATCCCAAAATGCAGCATGTACAAGTAACTCTATACCCAAAATGCCTTGTGTACAAGGAATTTTTTAATAATTTTTTAAAAAAAATCAAATCTAGAATTCAAATTAAAAAAATTGCAAAAATGGCCTCCCTTCGGCATTCTATTGACCGAACATGGCCACGTTTAGCACTTGATCGACCGAACGTAGCCACATTAGCCATATTCGACCGTTGCAGTGCCGAATGTGGCCAACGGCTAGCCATGTCAGCAACACAACGGCTACTTCGGGCAAATGTGGCCACGTTAACCATATTCAGCACTTGATCGGCCGAACATGGCTAACATAGCCACGTTCTCCCAAATTAGCCATTGCGGTGTTGACGTGGACTAGTTGTTTGCACGTTTGGCACGGCTGAACGTGGCTGACGTGGCCATGTTTGGCTGATCAAGTGCCGAATGTGGCTCTATAAATAGGGGGTCGAACGCCCCCTTATAAGCACGTCAGGTGCACTTGTCCAACACGTCCCGAGCCCCGAGCTGCCCACTCCTCCTAGGTAAGTCTCTAATCTGTATTTTTTGTTGCCTATTTATTAATGTACTTATTTTGAATTATGTTAGGGATATAATGCATAATTAGGTAGTTAAATCAATAAAATATTTAAATGACATATTAGAGTAATGTACAATTGAATTTATGTTGATATACAATTGTAGATGGTGAAAAAGGATTTATCGACTCACGATTACGATCCTCGTCACCATCCGCCACAAGGTGTCGAACCCACCATGTGTTTATGTGGAGACACATGTAAATTCATGAGAAGTCAGGTTGACCTCACCTACGAGATGAGTTATTGAAAGTGTGCGGACTACTCTTGGACTCTTGAAAAGCTAAAGTCAAGGCCAAAGCGTGGACCACGTGCAAACAAACTGATATTAATAACTTTTTTCTGTTCATTAGTATATATTTCTCGAATAAATCACTTACAATATGTGTATTAATATTTATGCATGTAGGTAACTCCTCCACCGTTGCGACCTCCACTATGTGACTTTGTCGAATGGATCGATAAAGAGGTGCATCCGGATGACTGAGCCTCTCTTATGAGGCACCATGCGTTCAATAGAGAGCTCAGTGAGATGAGATACTAGAAGTAATGCATTTATAGAGCCGCGTTCGACACTTGATCGGTCGAACATGGCCACGTCAGCCATGTTTAGTCGTTTAAGTGTCGAACGTGCCAACGGCTAGCCCACGTTAGCACCACAACAGCTACTTCGGGCGAATGTGGCCATATCAGCCATGTTCAATCGATCAAGTGCCGAACGTGACTGACGTGGCCACGTTCGCCTGAAGTAGCCGTTGTGGAGCTGACGTGGCTAGCCGTTGGCCACGTTCAGCACTATAATAGCTGAATGTGGCTGACGTGGCGATGTTCGGTCGATGAAGTGCCGAACGTGGCCTCACATGGCCACGTTTGGTGGATAGAATATCGATGGGAGGCTATTTTTGCAATTTTTAAAATTCAAATACCATATTTGATTTTTTTTAAAAAAAATATATTACAAAATTATGTGTACAAGTAACTCTAAATTCTTATGAACACGGAAGACCTTAACGTGAGACGGGCAACACGGTTCATGACTCAAGCGACCCACTACTACGAATTGGTTTACAAAACTGGCAACAACCGGATACCTTCTAATTTTACTTAGGACATGTTTGGATCCTAGGTATTGGGTTTAGAATTAAAGAATTGGAATCAAATTCCATGAGGTGGGCTGTTTGGGTCACCATGAAATTGGAATTATCAAATCCGATCTAGAATTCAACCAGGAATTCATAGTTCTGCTTAATTCCTCTTCAAGAAAAAAGAATTGACTGTAATTCCTATATTTGTCAAAATTGATCATTGTACCATGCATTCCTTCATCAAGCTTGTTTTTATAGCTAATATTTCTTGTATCGGTCCCGTTTGGATCCCAAGTATTGAAAGAAATGGAATTCATTTCAAATTCTATAAAACATTGATTTTTGTAGAATTTAATTGAAATCAAATATTTATGTTTAGGCATTCCATAGAATTTAAATACGAGAACTAATTCTCAAACCTGTTTAGTTGATCAAACCATGGAATTAATTCCATTAATACAAGAAATATTAGCTATAAAAACAAGCTTGATGAAGGAATGCATAGTATAATGATCAATTTTGATAAATATAGGAATTCCAGTCATTTCTTTTTTCTTGAAGAGAAATTGGGTAGAACTGTGAATTCCTAGTTGAATTCTAGACCGGATTTAATAATTCCAATTCTATGGTAGCCCAAACAACCCACCCCATAGAATTGAATTCCAATTATTTAATTCTAAACCCAGTACCTAGGATTTAATTCTTTAATATAATTGATTCCATGGTTTGATCAATCAAACATGTTTGGAAATTAGTTCTCGTATTTCAATTCTATGGAATGCTCAAACATAAATATTGGATTTCAATTAAATTCCACACAATTCAATATTTATAGAATTTGAATGAAGTCCAATTCTTTCAATATCTGGGATCCAAACGGGACGTTATCGTTTTTTGGATTATTAGTTTAGTTTAATAGATAAATAAATCAATTATATCGTTAATAGCTGCAAAATAATTAGCTTGTGTTTAATCGGTAGGATGTGGTATGACAAAATTAATCTATTATATTTTTCAAACTTTTTGTTTATGGATAAAATAAGATGCAACTATTCTTTTACATGTTTTACTTTTATTGTCCCACCCTCTGACCCCTCCCATTCGTACTCGCTTTATCCATGCATAAAGATGATAATGAGTTTATATTCATTGAGTTTAATTATTTCAAATCTATACACATTAACAAAAAAATATTCCCATCAAGTGACCCATATATACATGTAGCTCCAATTTCTTCCAAACTCATACCCATCGTCATGGTGAATGACTTGTCGAGTCATTGAAGTCACTTGCCGCCTGGAGTCAGTGCTGGCTAATTGGAGAGCAAAAGCATGGAACTCATGACGCATACTTACGTGGAGGCGATAGTCGACACTAGAGACTAGAGCATGGAGGCAGTGGAGCACTAGAGACGACTGGCACTAGAGTTAGAGTAGCAACGCCGATAACCGTTGAACCGTGTGGCCTACATTCGATGTTTAGAACTTAGAGTTTGGATTGAGGAATGAGGAGGAGTGGATCTACATGCCACTAACCGATGTAGAACCCAGGGTTTGGGAGAGAAGCGGAGACCAATAAAAATGAATTTATGAAAGACTAAAGTAAATTTATTGTTTTTAATGGATTGAGCTATAAATAAATGGTCTATTAGATGGCAAGTATCTATCAGGTATAGATATAGATAGTATAAAATTATATCCATATCACCGTGTCATTAGGTTTTGTTTTTCTACGAACGAACAATTTAACCTCATATGATCAAAATCATCATTTTTGAATTTTGGGTATACGATGCCATCTTTTATCCATGTAGTGTGCCCGCGACTATGATAGGGGCTGAAGTTTACTTTAGCCAAACTTTAGCTCCTATCACATCGGACGTTCGGATGCTAATTAAAAGGAATAAACATGAGCTAATTATAAAACTAATTGCAGAACCCCTAAACTAATTCGTAAAACGAATCTACTAAGCCTAACTAATCCATCATTAACCCGGATTAGGCTGGCCTGATTCCGCAGCTCCCTCAGTCCGGCAATCGCTCGCCACCCATTTACCTGGGTCAAACCCGGTCAACAGACTAGCGAATCTCTATCGTTCCTGGCCCATTTACCCGAATTGGGCTGGCCCGACTCCGCGGCCCCTCTGCCGGTAGTCGCTCGCCGCCCGTGTACCTGAGTCACATGCGGCCCAAGACACGACAGGTCTCCTCTCATCTTCGCGTCTCTATGTTGACTTCCGTTGACAATCACTCATCACTTCTGAAACCATGAGGTCCATGATTTTCAATATGGCTCCTTACTATGACAGGAGCTAAAGTTTACTTTAGCCAAACTTTAGCTCATGTAACATCGGACGTTCAGATGCTAATTAAAAAGAATAAACATGAGCTAATTATAAAACTAATTGCAGAACCTCTAAACTAATTCGTAAGACAAATCTACTAAGTCTAACTATCCATCGTTAACATATTTTTTTACGGTAACATTATATTATCAAATCGTTAACTAATTAAATTTAATAGGTAGATCTATAATTAATTTTATAATTAACGCCTCACCCACTCACTCACCCACCAACACCGCCGCCGCGCTGTCTTGTCAAGACTCCTGACCCCGCGACTCGCCCCCCGCCCCGTGCCACTTGCGCAGTACGCGAGCCGGATACACGCAGAACGCAGCACGCAACACAGGCGGGCGGCGGCTAGCTAACTGTCGAGATCGCAGGGACACGGACGGAATACGCCCTCGTGCCGCGCTGGGACTGTATTTAGTACGGCGACTGCTACTGCACCAGCGGCCAGCACACGACTCCGCGCATCATCCATCCCCACGCACAGCGCGTCAGCGCGCCTTTTTGCCGACTTGCCGTGCCGTCTCCATCTTCTATTTCCCTCTCCCTAGCTCGCCCCCTGCGGCTACTAGTTGTCCCCCGAGATTTCTCTTCCTCTTGGCTATTGGTCCCTCTTCCCGTCGCTAGCCGCGCGCTTGGGTTGCCGTTACGTCAGGGATCTCGTCGGGCGGGCGGCGGGGAGAGAGAGAGAGAGAGAGAGAGAGAGAGAGAGAGATGGCAGGGGACGGGGTGGACTGGGAGAGCCTGGCGGAGGCAACGTCCGGGCGGTCGGCGCGCTCGTCAGCACCACCGTGCTCTACCCGCTCGACACCTGCAAGACCAAGTTCCAGGCCGAGCTCCAGACGCAGCCAGGCGCGCACAAGTACTGGTAAACACCGACTCTCTCTCTCTCTCTCTCTCTCTCTCTCTCTCTCTCGCCGTGTGGTGGATTGCTGATCCGTTAGTCGGGAGCTGAGGAGATCGCCTGCTCGAGCATTGGCCACTGGGTACTCGATCAAGACTCAAGAGGCGGGCCGTGAGGATTGGGATCTGATCGTTACTGATTTTACAGTGTGCTTGGGATGATCGTGATTGTTCCGTGGAACATGCTTTCATCCTAACATAACCAGTTGCGAATTCTCTGGGATAGAACTGTCCTTCACATCTCATTTGGTGGCCGAGGATGCAGAAACCCTCCAGCCTTGTCTTCTTACACCGGCTTGTTGTTAAAAGGGGAAAAGGAACTTCAGAACCAGTATTTGCATTATATCTCTGTATTAAGTTAATCAGGAATCCATTTAATCTGGAAACGTAAAATATGTTGGCGCCATGTTGTTTCACTGGAGATTTTTCTGTGGCCAGTCAATCAACTAGTTTGGGAAAAAAAAATCAATGATAAATAATAATTCATGCAAGCTAAAAGTTTTCTTCAACTCCACACTACTCCATTGCAGTAGGAAACTTATTAAGAAATAACTTCCATACAGATATCTTAATCTCGAGTGGTATTTTGTTTTTCCATATTTCCATCTGTCGTGTACTAATCAGTGATCACCCCTCCACAAGATATAAGGCTGTAGAGGGACTTGGACAAGTACATGTTTTTTCTCTTCAGTAGTATTGACCTGCAGGAGGTGATCCAGCTGATTTATAAATTAAGTTCTTCCCAGCTAATTATCTCCTCAAGAAACAACACATTCTCATACAGTAATTAGGGAAGTATGTTGACCTTAACATTTTCCTATATTAGTATCTCACTTGATTGCACTTCTACACTCTTAGATTTATTTGGGTCTCATGCATTTTTACCAGTGTTTCATGTACGTCCTGGGCTCCATGCCTTAGGTAGTTTGTTTAAAGAGATTTTGCTTCATGGTGTTGTGTCTCTAGCACATTTGTTTTCATTATTTATTTTATACTTATCAATTATGCTGTTTTACATAATAAGTGACCGTGCATGCTTTGTTTCAGGAATCTTTCAGATGTCTTTTGGGAAGCTGTTCAGAAAAGACAAATTCTATCCCTATATCAGGGCCTTAAGACAAAGAACATTCAATCGTTCATTTCGCAATTTGTTACTTTTATGGCTATAGCTATTTTAAAAGACTCTACTTGGAGAAGAGTGGAGCAAAATCGATTGGAACAAAAGCCAACCTGTTAGTTGCTGCTGCTGCTGGTGCTTGCACAGTTGTTGTGACACAGGTAGCTATTGTCATCGGTAGTTAGGTACTTAGGTACCATTTACTGAAAATCAATTTAATCTGCCCAACCGTATGTGCTTGTTTCTTTTGTCATTTCAGCCACTAGATACAGCATCTTCTAAAATGCAAACAAGTGCATTTGGAAAGTCCAAAGGACTGCGAGCAACTCTTGCTGAAGGCACTTGGCTTGAGGCATTTGATGGATTGGGCATTTCACTTATATTAACATGTAATCCTTCTATTCAGGTACAGAACCCCTGCATTGTTATTGTTTTTTCATATAAGAACATAGGTACTGAAATTCTTTTTAAAAGGTACTAATATAGTTATTTATGTGCATGTTTACATCAGTCATAAATTCATTTGTTTGAAACGAACAGACAGAGGCAAAACTATTGGACAATTACTGGTTGTGTACTGTACTGTATTTGTATATAAATGAAATGAAGTTCGCATTCTTTTAAAAAATTACAAATATCCTGAGCTCAACATACAGTCAGACCAACTTGGTCTCATTGTTTCATACTTTCATTATAAATTATAAAACGATCCTGAGATTAACAATGAAGGAGGAACTGCAGAACTTAATTTGTGGATGTGTGCTGCTGTCAAGTTTTTACTAGAACAGTTGTATGCTAACTATTTAGTTCTACAAAATGATACACAGCATTGCGTTGAACTTTCTACCTTCCTGATTCAGTTGACAAAAACTTTGGGTTGTAACTTGTAAATGTTATTCTAGTTTTGTAAATGTAGAACCTTCAAACATAGGTAAAGTAATATGCCATAACATAGACCAGGTAGAATGTATAAAAACATATTTCTAGTCTAAGATCACCTTATGATATGGATGTGTGGTATTTATAACACATTAAGCTCTAGGAAACAACTAGAACTAAATTTCATACTTTTGAGATTCACTTTTGTTTTTCCATGCACCAATTGATAAATATTTTATGGCTGTTGTTACCTCGCTGTTGCAGTACACTGTATTTGATCAGCTCAAGCAGAAGCTACTTCTGAGACAGAGACTTAAAAATGCAGAATCAGGGGGTAATTCTTCACAAGTTGCTCTTTCTGCCTTCGCTGCATTTCTCCTTGGCGCCATCTCAAAAAGTGTTGCTACAATATTAACTTACCCACTAATCAGGTTGGTAAACTTCTTTCTCAGCAGATTCTATAATATTTCCACCAGTTTTTGCTTGCCAATGCTCTGTATAAATTACTATCGCCATGGCAAATTCTGACATTGACGTCAAACAGGTGCAAGGTTATGATTCAGGCTGCAGACCCTGATGAGGACGATGATGAAGAATCAGAAAGACCAGGCAAATCAAGATCTCCCAAAACAATGTTGGGTGCCTTGCATGCCATGTGGAACAAGGAAGGCATCCCAGGTTTCTTCAAAGGGTTACATGCTCAGATACTAAAGACTGTTCTGAGCTCTGCATTATTGCTGATGATAAAGGAGAAGATCTCCAGGTTTACATGGATCTCGCTGCTTGCCCTTCGGCGGTATCTCTTTGTATCTCAGAAAAGAATCAAGAGTGCATAAGTTGTATCATAATCCCTGCATAAGAACCTAGTAGTCCATGTGGTATTTCGGTATTTTGAAATCCTTTACCGAAGAATAAACCTGAGGAACAACGAACACATACATGTGGGATCACTTTGGTGGCGTCAGGGAATGTTTCTGAATAAATTAGTTTGTTTCTTTTTTAGCCCTGAATGTCTTATAGCTGTGAAATGAAATATCTTTTTCCCAGAATTACTTGTAATCTACTAGTAATATGTAATGTGTGACATAACAGTTCTGTTGATCCGGAAATGAATAAGTTACATTGATTTTTCCATGTTGTAATGTCAGATGCCTAGTGTAAGGTTCTGCCAGAACTCCGCAGCCACAATTTCGCATATGTGCACCAAAAATTTGAACATATAGAGCCCCCGTTTGAGACAGCTGATTCATTAGGATTAAATCAGTAGCGGATTGTTTATCCAAGTGAAAAATTATTTGCATCTTAAGAAATAATCATAATACACTAATAATCATAATTATACGAAGAACTGATTATTCGGACTGTTGGTCCGATTTTGTTCTCATACCTTCGAATGCTCTAAATTACCCATAAATTATCACTCACTAAAACATAGCAATGAACAGATAATCATAATTATATGAAGAACTGTTATAGATTAAATAATAACAGATTAGATTTATTCTGATTGTTTCAATTCAGTTTAGATTTCCCTAGATATTAGTAGATTGATCTATTAGAGTCCTTAGAGATTAGGTTGTTTCAATTCAGTTTAGATTTCCCTAGATATTAGTAGATTGATCTATTAGAGTCTTTAGAGATTAGGTTGCCTTGGCTTATGTCAAGGACCTTATGGTCCAAGACAGCACTCCTTTTGCTACGGAGACTGTAGCTCCGGCGAGTGGGTGGCGCCAGGAGTAGCTCCTGGTTGCCAAATGGTGTCCGGAGAATGGGGATAAAGGAAGCAGAGGAAGGAGAGGTAGAGGTTTGGGGTATTTGTTCTTTTTCTTTCCTCATAGTGACAATTACATCCCTTATTTAAAGGCTATCTAACAACTGATTACAGCTGGCTAACAGAATTCCTAACCACCTTTTTAGCTGGTCACATAAGCTTGACAGCCTACAGCTTGTCCTAGAAGCTATCTAGATAGCCTATAGTGTATTCCAGAAGCTATGTTATGTCTATGTGTGGGAACGGCGTTGATAATGCCTTCCCCACATGACATCTCTCCCTCCCTCGACGAGCAGCTCGTCCTCGAGCTGGTAATCTGGATAGCGGTCCATGAAGCTGTCGGCGTCCTCCCA
Source organism: Zizania palustris (assembly GCA_019279435.1). NCBI lineage: Eukaryota > Viridiplantae > Streptophyta > Magnoliopsida > Poales > Poaceae > Zizania > Zizania palustris. Next base: position 21,917,542 of record JAAALK010000284.1, read on the forward strand.
AGTCACAGATGCCGTAGATTCTCCCTTCCAATGCACCAACAGTTGGCGAACACCTCTAGCCAACCGAGAGCGAAGAACATGTTCCGGCTCAGGTACCACCGCCCCATGGTGAATATGTGGAAGGGGTGGTGGAGCTGCTAGTGGCGTGCCTATGAACTTCTTCAGGAGTCCCACATGGAAAACGTCATGAAGGCGAGCTCGGGGAGGAAGCTCCAACTAATAGGCAACCACATTGATGACAGCCGAAATACGGAATGGCCCATAGAAGCGAGGTCGTAGCTTCCCTGATGTTGATGCCTGCAGAGTGGGTACAGATCGGTGGTGCAAGCGAAGCCAGACCCAATCCCCCACTGAGAACTGAACATCTCGGTGTAGTTTGTCATAGTGATGCTTGTAGGTGGCTTGTGCTTGCTCAAGACGTAGCCGGACGTCAGCCAGGAAGTCATCCCGTTCGGCCATATTTTTAGCGACTGCTGACACACGTGTCTCCCCCGGTTCATAGGAACGGATGGACGGAGGCTCGCGACCATATACCACCCTGAACGGAGTATCACGAAGTGCTGATTGGTAGGCAGTATTGTAGACATATTCTGCCCACGGAAGCCAACGGAGCCACTGCCGCGGCCGGTCTCCCGTGAAGCAGCGGAGATACATGGTAATAACCTTATTAGATGCCTCCGTTTGCCCATCAGATTGCGGGTGAAAAGTTGATGACATGTGTAATTTGGTGCCTATGAGTCGCATCAATTCCCGCCAAAAGATGGAGTTGAAAACAGGATCTCGGTCTGAAACAATGGACTGGGGTACTCCATGGAGCCGGACGATCTCAACAAAAAATGCATGAGCCACCGACTCCGCCGTATAAGGATGGCCCAAGGCAATAAAATGGCAATACTTGCTGAATCGATCAACCACCGTAAGAATTACCGACTTCCCGCCCACACGTGGCAATGCTTCCACGAAATCAAGACCAATGTCTGACCATAAAGCCGTCGGTACTGGTAAGGGCAACAGAAGCCCTGCCAGGTGAAGATGATCAATTTTGTAGCGTTGGCAGGTAGTGCATGCACGTACAAAATCTTGGACTGCTCGCCGGAGGTTGGGAGAATGACAATCGCGGCGCAGTCGATGCAAAGTGCGTTGGACACCCTCATGGCCGTTGTCATGAATAGCCGCAATAAGCTCATGCAAAAGCGGTGACTCTGGTGGAATGTAAAGCCTACCCTGAAATGCCACTAGACCATCCAGAAGGGACCATGGAGCAAGACGTTGCCCTGCTGTAATCTCATTTTTAAGGGCCACCAAACAGGGATCAGTGTCATGAGCTTGGCGGAGTCGATTGATAAAATCGAAGGTGGAACCGAAGATTACATGGAGCAGTGGCTCTTCCGTATCACGTCTGGATAACGCGTCTGCGACGGTGTTGGCAGGTACCAGCTTTGTACTCCACGGTAAAATCAAAACCCAGAAGTTTGCCTACCCAATGATGTTGAGGTATTGTAGCCAAACGCTGGTCAAGTAGGAACTTTAGACTAAAATGATCAGTTCGCACCAGAAAATGTCGTCCCCACAAGTATGGTCTCCAATGGCGAATAGCAAGGACCAACCCAATTAGCTCGCGCTCATAGGCCGCTAGAGAGCGATGCCTTGGTGCTGCAATTCGGCTGAAGAACGCCAGAGGGTGTTGTTCTTGAAGAAGAACCGCCCCAAATCCGTGAGTCGAAGCATCACATTCAACAATGAACAGCTGGCCAAAATCCGGCAACGCGAGCACTGGTGCTGTAGTAATTGCCACTTTGAGGGCCTGGAATGCTGTCTCAGCTTCTGTGTTCCATGAAAACCCATCCTTACGAAGAAGAGTCGTAAGAGGAGCCGTAATTGTCCCAAATTCTTTGACAAACTTGCGATAGTATCCTGCCAGCCCAAGGAAGCCACGAACTGCTCGCACCGAGCGGGGAACCGGCCAATCAGTGACCGCCTGCACCTTGGCCGGATCCATAGCCACACCCGCAACTGAGATGACATGGCCGAGGTATGAAACAGAACTCGTGCCAAACTCGTATTTGGAGCGCTTGACAAAAAGATGGTGTTGGTGTAGAACTTCTAGGATGGCTCGGACATGACGAAGATGGTCTGTCTAGGACAAACTATAGATGAGTATGTCATCAAAAATACGAGAACAAACCGTCGAAGGAATGGTCGTAGAACATCGTTCATGAGCGCCTGAAATGTTGCTGGTGTGTTGCATAATCCGAAAGGCATCACCAAAAATTCGTAGAGTCCATCATGTGTGCGGAATGCAGTTTTGGCAATGTCTTCAGATCTCATCCGCACCTGATGATAACCCGAGCGCAGATCCAATTTGGAAAAGAAACGAGTACCATGTAACTCATCCAACAGCTCATCAACTACTTGAATAGGATATGCATCCTTGACTGTAATGGCGTTTAAAGCGCGATAATCGACGCAAAACTGCCAAGTACTGTCAGCTTTCCATACCAGCAATACTGGTGAGGAAAATGCAGAGGAACTTCTGCGGATAATCCCTTGTTGAAGCATTGCAGCACACTGGCACTCCAGCTCATCCTTGTGTGCTGCTGGATAGTGATATGGTCGAACGGCCACTGGTAATGACCCTGGGAGGAGCGTGATGTTGTGGTTGTGAGCTCGGGGAGGTGGCAGTCCCTTGGGTTCATCAAATACAGCAGCAAAAGCATCCAGGAGGTTATGCATGAGATCGTCCCCTATACATGTCCGAAGAGCTGGACTAGGCAGTCTTGGCTGTCCATGCCAGCAGACCTGATGATCACCACGCCAAAACGACATGGTCAGAGCCCTGAAGTCCCACAGAATTGGACCAAGAGAAGCCAACCATTGTGTTCCCAGGACTATGTCGTATCCAGCCAAGGGTAGAGCAAAAAAATCTGTAGAAAATGTTTCCTGGTCAACGCAAAATTGCGCACCACGGAACACACCCGGATATGGTACCCGATCACCATTAGCCACTGTCACATGCATTTTGCCCCCTGGCCGTAGCTGTAGAGACGTGCGGGCTAATGCTCCATCAGCCACAAAGTTATGTGTTGATCCTGAATCAATGAGAGCAAGAAGCCTTGAGGCCACCCAGCTTGACGTATACTTGCATTGTTTCCCCTGTCCGGATGCCTGTGATTGCATGAACCGATATCTGAGGTTCATCAATATCATGGCTCTCCGACCCCTGTTCCTCATCATCATCTTCAAAGGCCAATTCCAGGAGGAAAATTCGTTTACATACCCTGTTATGTCCCCTTGTGAACTTCTCATTGCAATTAAAACATAGTCCCAACCGACGACGTTCCTCCATTTCTCCTTGTGACAGATGTTTGATATGCCGGCCTTCAACCGTCATCTGTGTTGGTTGTGCACTCACCGGAGGGGGAAATGATGGGCATTGAGGAGGTGTCGGTAGAAGACCTTTGTGATGCCATTGCCGGCCTTGTGTCGGAATTGCTGCAGCACACTGCTCGTGCAATTCCAATTTGCGTGCTAGACTCATAGCAGTGGCTAGGGACTGTGGGTTAAGGATTTCCACATCGAGACTCAGGGGAGGTAGCAATCCAGCTGTGAATAACTGCACCTTCTGGGCCTCTGTGAGTGAACCGGCGCGAGGAAGCAAAGCTTCAAACCGGTCCTGGTATTCCACAACTGAGCTCGTACGTTTACAGGCTACCAGCTCACCAAGAGGATTCGAGCGCAATGGTGGCCCAAAACGAGTGTTCAGGAGCTCAATGAAGCGTCTCCATGGCGGTGTCCCTTCCTCACTCTGGATCTGCATGAACTAGAGCTAAGCGCCCGCTTCCAGATTGTAAGACGCCATCCAGACTTTTCCTTCTTCAGCAATCCGCTGTTGACGAAAGAAAGACTCACAGCGATTGATGAAAGCCAGAGGGTCTGTTTTACCATCAAACCTGAGAAAATCCATCTTCTGAAAACAGGGTGGTCGATCTATGTTGTAGTCACTGCCATGCGCCTTGAGACCAGATGAAGAGGAGTCAGTAGTTCGGTGTTCCAGGACATCGATCTTAGACTGCAGGGTCTCAACTGATGCAGTTAGCCGAGCAATGAGAACAGCCAGATCACCCGTCGTTGGTTCAGCCATCAGTGGTAACGACGATGAGTTCAGAGGAACAGAAGACGCCGCAGAAGCTGATTCAGAACTCATTGAAGCAGTAGAGCTGGATCGCCTAGATCCTGATACCAAGTTGTCAAGGACCTTATGGTCCAAGACAACACTCCCTTTGCTACGGAGACCGTAGCTCCGGCGAGTGGGTGGCGCCAGGAGTAGCTCCTGGTTGCCAAATGGTGTCCGGAGAATGGGGATAAAGGAAGCAGAGGAAGGAGAGGTAGAGGTTTGGGGTATTTGTTCTTTTTCTTTCCTCATAGTGACAATTACATCCCTTATTTATAGCCCATGGGCTATCTAATAGCTGATTACAGCTGGCTAACAGAAATCCTAACCACCTTTTTAGCTTGTCACATAAGCTTGACAGCCTACAGCTTGTCCTAGAAGCTATCTAGATAGCCTATAGTGTATTCCAGAAGCTATGTTATGTCTATGTGTGGGAACGGCGTTAATAATGCCTTCCCCACATGACAGCTTATAAAAGGGCATCAGTCCTAGATGTAAAGATCGTCAAGGAATAAGATCTTCCCGAGTTGGACGAGATTACCTTGATATCCTGGCTGACCAGGGACCGGTGTTGGCAACTCCAGCAACGCCTTACCTCCCTACACCCTGCGTTCTCTCCCTGTAGCCGACCTCAGGCTGTTCTCCCCCTTGTGCACTCCCAAGAGAAGGCCTAGAACCCTAGCTGGTATCAATTTGGTATCAGAGAGACAGTCGGAACATCGACAATATGTCCAGTTCTATCAAAGATCCTACGGCAATGACTGCCGATGAGAAGCTCGACTTCCTCATGGCAGCAGTGACTCAAATAATGGGCCAGTTGTCCACGATCAATGGTCGCCTCGACTCTCATGATCGGAGGTTGGCACAGGTGGAGAAGACCTTGGAGAAGGATGACAGCCTGTCCCAAGGGGATGCGGCTGGACAGAAGGCTGACGGCGAGGTGATAACACAACAAGGGCGAAGTGCTCCTAGGGGCTGTGATGATGCACACACTCTTGCTGGGCGATCGGCAGGGCGTGGAGGCAATTTTTACGGCCGAACAGATCAAGGCGTCCGATCTGACCAGGGCTGGGCTCATGGTGGTCATGATAGAGGTTGGGTTTGGTGACAGCTTCCACGGTCGCAGACGTCAAGATGATGGCAATTTTCATCGTCCTAAATTCAAATTCCCATCCTTCGATGATGAATTAGATCCCTTGACTTGGGTCAGCAAGAGCAACACATTTCTGGGGCATGAAGACCATGGAGGAAGAAAATGTGTGGATCACATCACTTCATCTGGAGGGTGTGGCAGCAGAGTGATACTATGTGTTGGAGAGGGACCATGGCATCCTCTCATGGGCGCGGTTCGTCGACTTCGTCCACATGCGATTTGGGCCACCTCTCAGACATAACGGCCTAGCTGAATTGAAAGATCTCTACAGAACGGGAACAATGGAGGAGTACCAACGTCAATTTTCTTCATTATTATGCCATTGCGATGACTTATCTCCTGTGCAGCAGGTGAACTTATTTACAGCAGGCCTAGGTGAACCTTTACGAACGAATGTCGAGCTACATGCTCCATCCCATCTACAGACAGCCATGAGTCTAGCCAGGGCTTATGAACGCAAGGAGACAACCACTCTAGGGATCAACAACAAAGGCATGGGGCAGCCGACATCAATTACCACCAAAAAGGGTGGGGTGGCCGACACCGTGGTGAAAATAACTATCAACCAGCCACGCTTCAAACGCCTCACAGAGGAGGAGCTAGCAGCAAAACGAGCCAACGGGGAGTGCTATCACTGCCCTGAGAAGTATTCTGTCAATCACAAATGCGCCGCTAAAGGAATTTTTTCTGTTGGAGATGGATGACAACGGAGAGGGACGATGACATGATGGTGCACTGTAGAGTTCAAGTAACGCTTCAAAACAGTACAGATCGCGGACGAGCTGTTTGTTGGGGAGGAGGGAATGTTATAGATTAAATAATAGTAGATTAGATTTATTCTAGTTGTTTCAATTCAGTTTAGATTTCCCTAGATATAGTAGATTGATCTATTAGAGTTCTTAGAGATAGGTTGTTTCAATTCAGTTTAGATTTCCCTAGATATTAGTAGATTGATCTTGTTGGACCAAAACAGCGACAAGAGGGGGTGAATGGGAGCTTTTAAAATTTCAGACTAAAAATAGCCTTCTGTTTTACTTCTGTCTTCTGCGGAACAGGCTTCGAACACACCCTTCGAAGTTCTGGTTCGGAGGTATTTCACAGCTCCGAAATCAGGCTTCGCAAGGAGCAAAAGTTCGAAGCCAAGAAGACTTTGCTCCACCCACAACCCCGAAAATTCAGCTCTGCTAAGTCAATGCAGGCTCCGCACACAGGGTGCCTTCGAGCAGGCTTCGCACTTCACCCTTCACAAGAGCAGACTTCCCTTTGAGGACTTCGATCAGCTCTGCTAAGTCAGTGCAGGCTCAGCACACTGGGTGCCTTCGAGCAAGCTTCGCACTTCACCCTTCGCAAGAGCAGACTTCCCACACACCTCTCCAGAAAAACTCACAAGAAGATGGTGCACAGAGAAATCAAAGCATCCAGTGCAACACAGAATACAAGTTCAAGCACAAATGAGAACAAAATCAAAGTTTCATTACTTGAACAGGGAACCAAAAGAAACTCACAGGATGAACACAAGAGTATGTGGCGGCTAGCACAAGAGCTCAAAAATGACTGCTCAAAAGTGTTGATGTGACCTAGCTAGCCTCCACTATTATAGGCACTATTTAGCCATGTGAATAGACTACTTTACCCCTAGGGTTTACACCGGTTTTGTCTCATCAGAACAGGGGGGTACAGTTGTAGTCTACTTTATTTGGAGGCTTCTTTGTCAGCTTCACAGAGGGGACAACACCAGCTTTTGCAGAGCAGACGCAGTCAGCCTTTGCAGTTTTGGACCCATCTGAAGCCCCCCTTCGCACGCGAGGGGTGCGGTAGCTTCGGTGAGAAGCCTTGAGCCTAACGGCCTTTGCTTCACCGAAGACAGCCTTCGATACAGAGACGGTTTTGAGCCGAAGCCGTCAAAGCCCTTGGGCCTTCGCACCAACACCTTCGGAGTAGACCACCACGGCTTCGTAGCTTCTCCCAGCTCGAACTCCGCCAGTCCATGTACCGAAGCCATGCATGGGCCGAAGTACCTTAAGTCAGCCTCACTCCGGAGCCAGCCTCACTCCAGAGTCAGCTTCACTCGAAGCCAGCCTCACTCCAAAGTCAGCTTCACTCCGAAGCCCCACCTTCGGAGTACCACCCTCCGAAGTCCTCCTTCGTCCAAGGCCTCCGCATGAAGCATTCCATGAGCACTTTGTCGCAGTGTCTCTCCCGAGCACACTCCTCGACGATCCTCCCCGGACCATGCCTTCGATGCACCTCAACTTCTGAGACCTTCGTCGGGTATACCTTTGAGTGCCTCCCTCCGGAGCCACTTCGAACGCCTTGCCTCATTGTTGAGGACTTTGTCCACCATACTTCGAAGTCACTCTATTCGGAGTACCCTTCGAAGTGCCTCACCTCTGAGGACTTCGTCCCGGAGTACCTTCACCTGAAGTCATACTCCACACTTTCTACCTTCTCCTGGCGCACCTCGACCTAAGGTCCGACCTCGGACCCCTTCGCAGCCTTCGTGACGGAGCTCCCTGCTCCCATGGCATCAAGCCTCCGCTTGACCCAGGTTCACTTGCAACGACCCGTCTGTCGCCTCCGAAGTCACCTGCGCACCATAGACAGAAGACAAGTGTATCCAGTACCCCGGAGACCTCTCCGGTAAACAACCTCCGATACACACTCCGGTGTACCGCCCAAAGTACCGACCCTTCGGTACAACCCAGTCATCGTGTACTGTCGGACCCCTCCAACAGGCACACTCCGCTGCAACAGCTGCAGCAACCAGACCCACTGAATCCTTCGGTGAAACAACTCCTGAACCCCTTCGGAGGGACCCCTTCGAATCAGAGGATAAAATCTGTCAATCACTCATCACAGACTCTGAAACCAACCCTTGGTTTCTCAGATCTATTAGAGTCCTTAGAGATTAGGTTGTCTTGGCTTATAAAAGGGCAGCAGTCCTAGATGTAAAGATCATCAAGGAATAAAGGTCTCCCCGAGTTGGACGATATTACCTTGATATCCTGGCTGACCAGGGAACCGGCGTCGGCAACTCCAGCAGCGCCTTACCTCCCTACCCCCTGTGTTCTCTCCCTGCAGCCGACCTCAGGCTGTCTCCCCCTTGTGCACTCCCAAGAGAAGGCCTAGAACCCTAGCCGGTATCAAGAACTGATTATTTGGATTGTTGTCTGATTTTTTTTTCATACCCGTCGAATGCTCTAAATTACCCATAAATTATGGCTCGGTAAAAAAATAGTTTTCTATCATTCACTCAAGAATTTCAAGTCTTTTTACTCTTAACAGTAATCATGTTCAATATTTAGCTTCACCAATGGTTAGATTATATAACTAGTTCATTGCTTACTAAGTTAGATCATCAAATAATCATAATTAGGTTATAATTATAATTATCTGATTATTTCAGATGTATTAGAGAGTCGACACTAGTGAAAGAAAGCTACGGGTTCCAAGATGCACCTTTTTAGTCACGATGCTTGATGGCGTCAATAAAGACTAGTGACCCACTAGCAAATGATAAATTCATGAAGACTAGCGAAACCCACTAGCATGTGGCAAAATTCACAAAACCAGCTAAACCTATTAGTGGGTAGCAAAGCCTCGTCGACGGGTGGCAAAGCCTATGAAGCGTAGCAAAACTCATCAGGTGGTAAAGCCTACGAAACCATCCAAAGTCTATCAGTTTAGCAGATCCTATCATGAGATGTTGGTGATCACACGCGGTATTACGGGAAACAAAGAGTTTGTCGAGTGCTTGATAGTTTGTTGAGTATATTACCTCGGGCACTCGGCAAACCAATCATTGTCGAGTACGAGTGGATGCAAGGACCAGGCTTCATCACAGGCTCTAACCTACCCTCTAATTTTTGCGAAAAAAAATTAGATATATATCATCTGCAATCGACGAGAGAAAAAACAACGGTGACCGACGAGCGTCTAGAGGAAGAGGAAGAGCCTGCAACCTTGCTTCCCTACGTTGGGCACTTGGGCTTAGTTTTTTAGCTAGCCAATGGTCGCTTCGGTGCTTGGCCCATTTGGCCTAGTTTTTTTAGCTACACAAGACCAAGGCAAGCAGTTAGCTAGGGCACACAGGGGCAGTTGCACAAATCTGAGCTCTGGCGGCGGCCAGGGCGCCGGGGCGATAGCAGTCAGCAAAGGAGCGCGGTCACGACCTCACCTCATGGGTCACCATTTGGGTCAGGCAGCACGCCGTACGCTGGCTGTAGTCCAGCACGCACACAGCTGCATAGGGGGCAGCAAGCAGGCAGCAGACCACCCCCATTACCCATAGGTTACAGATACATCTATCAAACTAATTTTTTTTGTTAAAATTTATATGTGAGTATCAGAGTATGTAAGTATGTTTAGTTTAATTTCTTGATAGATTTGCAATGGAGAAGAAAACAACATTGCTTAATTATTTTACAAGCCATTCAAGTGACACCACTCCAACTAATGAGAGCACAAATAGATCAAAGAGGTCGAGCAGAATTTAATCCTAATGAAATTTTTGTTGATCCAGCGAACCGAGCACTAATAGATGATTACAATCATGAAACTAGAGATTAAGTGAGGAGGGACATATTTATACATCTTCTGCATTGAAAGAATCTTAGTTGAGGTACTTTTCTTCATGGTTTACCTATTTTTAGGCTTACGTGGGCAAGGATATAATGGAGGCCTCAAATATGAGAGGTGAATTTAATGGCTTATAGAAACTAATTCAGGATAAGAGTCCATATGTTTTTATGTTCATTGCTTTGCTCATTAGTTGCAATTGGTTGTTGTCAATGTTGCCCAAAGTAGTACCTGTATTGCTGATTTTTTCACATTATATCTATTTGATTATGACACAAGTGAGTGCATCTTGCAAGAGATATCAAAACACATTCCAAGCATTGAAAAACCGCAAAGTATCTTTGCCCTATGAAAAGAATTACAACGACTTAGTAGTATGTATTTATTAATATTTGTTTCAATTTAACTATGTATGTATAATATATTGACTTGTGTAAGGATATATGTTTCATTTAAATTGTATGAATTGATACTTAAACTTTAAAGTCTAGCCCACCCTTTATTTTTATCTTGGATTTGCCACTGTTGCCGAGTGTACAGTAAAATACACTCAGCGTATGTTAATCTTTGTTGAGTGTCAAGTCAAAGACACTCGTCAAATATTTTGAAAAAAATGCTCCATAACAAGTCGTGACAGCAAGAGGTGGAGGAGCAGGCTAGGGCAAAGGAGGAGGAGGTTAGAGTTGATGATGAGGAGGTTAGGGTAGAGGAGGCTACGGGGGAGGCTACATTGTGGTTGTGTGATCCTTCGACACTCTTGAGGCGACCAGTGCTACTAGCTGAACGTGGCCTCATCTGACCCAACAAAAATAGGTAAGTTGCTCTATGAAGTCTATAATTCATTCATTTCCCATGTTTAGTTTTTCGATACATATACTAATAATTTTGTATAACACCGGGGTAGGAACTGGATAATGATTGAACGAGGGAGACCACGAATGCTCATGCCATGTGAACAACATCATATGGCTTCTTATCAGGGATAAGTTCCCTGGTTTGGTTTCTATTGATGGAAGGATTGAGCCGGTGTACTCATGGAAGCACTATGAAAGTGCGTCGGACACCCCTGATCAGGAAGGGAGGCAGTTGCCCATGTAGCCGACCGAATGAGGGATAAGATCTAAGTAAGCTTATGTTCACACTCGGAGTTGGGATGCATCGTTTTGATCTCGACAAAGAGGTGAGTCCCGCCACCCCGACGTCCGTACCGATTAGATTAGTATCCTCACGGCTGCATCAGATTGATCTCTTGAGGTGAACATTTAAACAACACGATTCGCCGTTTGTTCTCGATGTATTAGCTAGGTCTTAAGACTACATCAATTCAGTTTGATCTCTTAGATTGATATGATCTAGGTGTGATAGTTTGAGGCTTCATCGGTTAGTCTAACATCTCTTGTTATTGTATCTCTTTCATGTTATATACCGTTCATTTAAATAAAGCATGCCCGATTCTTTGATATATTATTAAGATCATCGTGACTAGCTACTGTCTTGATTAGGTCCAATCTAGTTATTGTGATGATTTTTATGATATAAACATGTTATCTGGCATGTTTTATTTATTTCTGTCGAAGTACAAGTCGACAAGTTATCTTTGATTCCACGCTACATCTTATAAGTCATCGAAAAAGCAATCATCGGCCTACACGGTTAACTGTTTATCTTATCGGTCGATGGCACACTTGCCCGATTGCTTATCCCAAGTCATCAGCCTTATGACCGATCGACATGATATTCCACGAATATCTCATTCCTCCTCGCGGTCATCGACTCGATAGCCGATAGGCCATGTACTAATAACATATCTTCTGTTTCCCTTATCAGTTGTAGGGTCAAACTGATTAGCATGCCCTTAAACCTTTTTCTAAGATTGTAGAGGTCAAACTGATTAGCATGCTTAAACCTTTTTCTAAGAATGTAGCACCTACACTGAAGTAAAACAGATCTTTCAGGCCACACGTGTGTCAAAGTGTGACCAAAAAATGCACCAACAACAACTACAATTAATGCTATAGAAACTATACTAGTCATTGCATTGGGATGCCTCTAAGTAAAATTTTATGTCAGTCACAGTATCCAAGACGGATTAGAAAGAGATTGGATGAAGGAAAGAAAGAAAAGAGAGTAGTATAAAAAATTATTGTAAGTGTATACTAAAAAATCAGAGTTAAAAGTATATTTCCTATAGGGGTCTTACTGATATGACAATATAAGACATTACTAAAAACCATAGGTTGCGACCTAATACAATCACAGATCCATCATTTAAGAAAAGTATAGGGACACTGCAGTCTTCTGCATCAGCAGGAACTCTTCGTGCATGTCCTACAGAAACACATAGCTATTTATACACAGTTAAAAAAGAATGGAAATTAGCAAGCATCTGACTACTGTGTACAAAAGTCCAATTATATAAAAGTAAACAGCATAATGAAGTGAGGGGAACAAACTTACAAATAACTATGAATTTCTTAAATCTGGAGACATGTGCCTTAGCATATTATGTGCTTTCATGAATTACACCAAAGGTTGACCCTATAATTAATGAATAATTTGCTGCAACAAAATCAGCTGAAAAAATTATGTGTGCGTTCAGTGTCATTGTCTACACTAGCTAATCAGAAAGTACTATAAACTGCATCCTGCGCAACTATGTAGACCTGTGCACAAGAATTAAGAAATCAACTTAAAAGAGTTTGTTGCCACTTATTTATTCTGTTTTGGCAACAGCGAGTTGTTTATTTATGAGAGGAGTATCATTTATTTGATAAGTGAAAATATGGAAGAAAAAAAATGAAAAAAATTGCTTAAAACTTCTAAAACAACTTATATTTGAGAAGGGCTGAGAAGGCTAAAACGACTATATAAGGAATTGAGAGAGTACAAGGGAACAAGATATTCTTGTGTGAACAAGAACAAACAGAGTGCTAAAACGATACCAGTGAGATACTTAAACAGTTAAACTACATGAAGAGTTAAGTCAAAAGTTTAAGAGCAGCATACCTTAAAGAATGGAAACCATCTGATGTCAGTCATTATCAACTTAAATCAGGAGCAATTTGATTGTAAGTAAAAACAATGTTTGACTCAGTTGGTGGATAATGAATCTTCAAAAACATGCCTTTTCAGCTGATCATGTGAAGTCATTTCCTCCAGAACCTTATCCTCAGATATCACCTGAGAACAGTGCTCCATTTCAGCTTTTGATAGCATGTTCCTGACATTATTGAACTCGTCTTCTGTTAGAGAAGACCAGCTTGGATAAGTGATCCTTTTTCTGCTTGCCTGTCATATTTGTCACCTTCACCCGTTCCATATGTTATTAAATTGTATGTATATACAAATTTCTTCTGTCCTATCCTAATGCTCTGCTGACAGCTTGCCTTCCAACAGCTGGGTTCCAAACAACATCTAGAAGAACAACTCTTGAAGCTCTCTGTTAGGCTAATCCCTTCCAACAAGCTCTTGTAGATGCAAGTAACACCCTCGCATCACTATCTGGACTATTGAAGAGTTCAATTGAATTCTGACGATATCTTGGAAGGATCTTCCCATCCATTTGGAGAATCTCCTTCCCTTCTCTCCATTTGAAAAACTTGCGAAGCTGGCTCCTTTATCAGTTCTAGTGGATGAATAAATTGACTAAAAATCAATACCTTTTCTTTAGTGCTTCACACAAACGAACAACCTCATTACCAATCTTGTTTTTACCCCTTCGTAAGGATTAGACCTTAATCTTTCAAGCATAGGTTTGTCGATATGTGAAGCTTCCTCTTCAGACATGTTGATGAAGTTACAAGGGAAGGATGGGTGGATGCTAAAGAAATAACGTATTCATGCTCAAATTGTTCAGATCCAATGTTTCCACCTTTCTAATGATGCTCTTTGAAGGGGAAGAGGCTTCAGAATAATCACACTCTCTCTGAGACCTGGAAGAGTTCGAAGAATGTTTCCCGTTATGGATATGAACAATGGTTTCAATATTGACCTTACTTTTTCTGCATTATCGTCAGTAACATTACTAGTTAAGGAAGCCCAAACTCCTTTTTCATATTTATCAGAAAATTTATCCCGCTGCTTCTTGGAGGACAGTGTGCCTTCGACCTGCTCTTGTTTTAGTCAAAAACATTTCACCAAACCCAGGCCTTACCAAACAGAGTATATTGTAAAGCTCAAGAAAATTATTTTGGAAAGGAGTACCAGACAGAATTATACGCTTCTCGGTTTTAACTTTTCCCAATGTCTTCCAGATGACACTGCGTTCATTCCTAGGTGTGTGCCCTTCATCCAGAACAAGCAAACCAGGGTTCTCAAGAAGAATGCTTCTCACTTTGTTTTCTTCAGTGCAGCGGACTTTTCAGATGTTAGTTTCATATAGACCATAACTTATTCCAAGAACACCATGGCCCTTGTTCCATGAAAGCAGTTTTACAAGCCTTGTCAACTTTTCCGTTCGATGCTCTTTCTTTACTAACATACATATGTCTCTGTCTTCCTTCCCAGAGTAATCAGCAGTATTCATTATATGAAAAGGAACATTGACATTCCATTTCTTGAACTCCTCTTCCCAAGCAAACAGCATCCCACGAGGTGCAATAATCACTGGCCGGCAGTCTGGGAATGCCTTCATGTATGTCTGGATAAACACAATAGCCAAACGTGTCTTTCCCGTCCCTGGGGCATGACATATCACACATCCACCAACATCAGGCTTAGCACCATGCTTCAACTCATTAAGCCTAATGTCACCAACTAAATTTGTCCACATAAACTCGAATGCTTCACGTTGATGCTGATACATGGTAGTAATGACACCAGGAATGAGATCCCACACTGTTCCATATAGGTGGAAATCTTGAGGTTGTTCGTCACCAGTCCCTGTTTGTTCATAAAGATCATGACACAACAGTGCATTCTTCAAACAAGAGCCATTTCGCCATGTAGGTTTCTCTGCAAAATTCGAGGCCTGGAATGAAATAACAAGTTAAACAATACAACTCATTACCTTAGTATTGCGGGAAGCAAGCCAAAATAGCCGAGAATACTAAACTCACCAGTGATGGTAAAATAAACTTGATTTCCAGATTTACCAAGGAGCAGTATTTGCATCTGATTCCAATCTGCTCGTCAATAATAAATTCATGCTTCCCTCTGGAACATGGTGTAACAGGAGCATGTGCGAGATCTAGCAGACTGCTCTCATGGCCCTAAAAAACAACACAAGCTAATAGTTTCAATTTTGTTGCCTCAACTATATGACACCATAAATGAAAGCACCTGATCTGTCACAATAGAAAATTTTGGAGGACAATGTAATGTAATATAGTTAAATTCACAAGAATCTCTTGGTGCCAACCATCAAATGGTGTTTTGCTGTTATATAGAAATAGTATTCAGGAATGATTAGTCTCTAAGCAAATGAAGATATGTTTATTTTGCAGAATAAGAGTGCAATATGCATGTAGTTTAAAGTACACACATCTCTCCACACATTAGTTGGCTGTGCAATTTAAGACTGTCATTTCCAAATATTGTACTGTTAAAATATTAACAAAATAGAATTTAGCAAATTGGACCAACAAAGGTAATGAATGATTAACAAAATCCTATATACTAAAGTAACAC
The DNA here is from genome assembly GCA_019279435.1 of Zizania palustris. Lineage (NCBI taxonomy): Eukaryota > Viridiplantae > Streptophyta > Magnoliopsida > Poales > Poaceae > Zizania > Zizania palustris. The sequence continues at coordinate 21,933,072 of JAAALK010000284.1, forward strand.
ACGTGCTTCTTTTGTCTGCAAATATCAGTGCATTAAATGGGTGATAAATATAGGTTCCCATGTTCCATAATCAAATAAACACCATTAAGGAGGGTAAAAGAATGATAGCCATGCATCAGCATTAATGTCGGAAATTCATGCAGTAATACGAAAGTACCTCGTCATCATAGTAAGTCCCAATGTTCTCAGACTCTAAAGCAAAGTCTAAATCAGCCCATAGCATATCCAGTGCAGCATCTTGCTCTGGCATATCAGCTAGTATATGATCGTCATCCCCAAATTTAAAAACCAATGGATGTAAATCCTTGAAACTGTACTCGATCTGGGGCTTTTGGTCAAAAGGAGAAGACTTTCCATCTTCATTGCTAGATATCTTATCCATCAGAAGCTTCAGAAGCAATTGCCTCTTTAGCATGATTGAACGGCTGGATTTCTTGCCAGTTTTTGATAATGGATTCTTCTTTTTCATCACAGTTTTGCAATCACCACACCCTTGAAATCTATTTTTTCGATCCTGTCTGGAACTGGATGAGTTGGAATCAGTGTCCAGGTCTCGTTCATGTAAACGACAGTTTTCCATGATGCCAAGTTTCAGTTTTTTCCTCCTCTCAAGCTCCCAAGTAAATCGTGCCATCTTCTGTTGCTTTGTAAAAATGTCGTTACCCACAAGGCCCTTACTGCAATTTTTCTGAAAGATGAGTGGCCGAGTAAATCATCCTCTGGATATTCTTCCTCCCACTCAAGGCCACCACTTACAGTATCATCATTTATCTCATCGTCAGATGAGTTAATTTCTTTCTTTTGCTTTCTCCTTAGAGCATATTCCTCCTTTTTCTCTTCTTCCTCTTCATCGCAACTAGCACTGTTGTCATCGTCATCATCGTCACCATCATCCAATTCCACTTCTGTGTCCTCATCATCCTCTTTTGGCTCGTCAGACAATTCCTCAAATATGTATTATACGAAATTCTGTCTTCCTTCAGCCCCCATGATGATCGAGTTCTCCATGCAACACAAGATGGCACAATTGGTAGCTTTGCTTGCACTAACGGCTTTCGCCTTAAGGAATTTCTTGTGTCATTGACCACTTTGACCTCCTCGTCAGAGTCAAGAATTTCTATGTGTAAACTCCCTTCATTAAAACTGAGAGCTCCATCTCCCTTGGACTCCATCTCATCTTTGATAGCCTCCTCATCCTCATGACACATCACATCAACATGGTGGTCTACCACATCTTGTGCTTCCAATTTGGCAAATCCATGCATTGGTACAGCCTTATCACTAGAATCATCCTTTGAATCATCATCGTCGTTATCGTCAGCATCATGAAATTCCATCTCATCCTCAGCTTCCCATTCTACTCCATTTGGATCATCCAAATCAGCACCATATCTGTAAGCACGAATGACATCTCCCACGAGCTTTTCCTCCAACATTTCGTAGTCATAGTCATCATCATACGGCGCGATCTCTTCGTTCATTGAATCAATGATCCCCTCGTGCATATTAAAACAGCCATCCCGCTCAGCTACATCATGATTCGAATTTACAACGCTGGTCTCCCCATTCTCGCAATGCTCTTCCATTTGATCCGCACCAGCAGAGCTGTGATAGTCCTCGTTTCCATCATCAATGCCATCGGCAACTCGCCCACGACTCTCACCTCCCCGTCACCCTGTGACACCTCCGCCCATTCAACACAAGCGGAGGCACCCGCCTCGGCTTCCGCTTCCGCCTCTGCCCCCTTGCGCTTGCGCGCCCGACTCCCCACCGATGATCCCGAGGCGCTCCGCGAGCGCACGCGGCGTTTCTCTCTCGACGCTGACCTCGACGTCCCAGCGCCCTTGCTCCCAGCCTCCGCGCTCGCCCCCGTCCTCCTCTTCCTGCCCGGCGGCTCCCCCACCACCACCGGCGCGACAGGCGCCTGCATCGCCATCCTCCACGATCGCGTCTGCATCGACACAGCCCCAGCAAGCACCACCGCCGGCGCCGCTCCACCGCCGCCGCAGTCCTCGTCGCTGTCGATGATGACAGCCGCCCCCGCCTCCCCGCGGCGGCTGCCCCGCGCTCTGCGGGAGTTCTCTAGGGATTCGCCGCGGCGGTGCCGACCGAGGCGCGCGGCGCGATCCATGCGACGAGGCGGAGGAGAGGGGCCGGACTTGGGGGGTTTAGCAACGGCGCGGCGTGCCGCGTGCGGGTAGTTGATTTACTTGATTAGTGCACCGGCAGCAGCGGGAGAATGGCTTGTTGGCCCGGGTCCCGGGACGGGTGACAGAGAGAGAAAAGCCCGCGAAACGGAGGCCGGGGCCGGCGGGGCCGGAATCTGAGGCAGCCCGGATGGGATGCGGCCGCACCATGGTCGGTCCTAGACTGTGGCCGTGTGCAATCGCTTTTTCTTCCCACTTATCATTCTATCGGTTACTCCCTCCGGTTTCAAAAAGGATGTCGTTTTGGACATGATTTAAGATACCAAGGAATGATTAATTTGTATACTTTCCTTGTTTGCCCCTATTAAATACAATGCATTAGTAAAGATAGCACGGGAAACGAGAAGAAAGTAGTACTACTTCGGGGTATAAACGTCCAAAATGCACAATAAAATATAAAACGACATCTTTTAGGCAACTTTTGATACAAGTCTAAAACGACTTCCTTTAGAAAACTAGAGGGAGTACGTATTAAGAGCTTGTTTGAAGAGTTTTTGGCTCGCTAGATATTTATAGTATCTAGAAGCTCTTCCAACAGTATCTTGAGTAGTCCAGATTTTAAAATCTGTAGAAGCAGTTTCTCTCCAAGCCTAGTAGCTGATAAGTTGGTTAACTCCAGCTTCTCTAGATTCTGCAGATTTTTTTACCCACTATCACTGAATAAAATCCACCCACCCAACAGTTGGCTACTTCAACCAGCCAGCTAGATACTCGGACTAGCTGATTCTGAGAATCTGCAGCTCCCCCAAACATGGCCTAAGTGATGTCTAATTCTAGTTTTGATATCGCCTGGTCAATACTAACAAATGTAGGTTATTTCGTGAAAATGTATTTTGACTTTTTAATGTGTTACATATTACTTGTATTAAGCATATATTGTATTGTATTCAAGATATACACTATATGTAAGATATAATATATGAAATATATTATATTTAATCATATTAATATATTTTAAATATATTTATATGTTTTATTATACTCCGAAACAACACATCGATATCATCCGGTATTGAAACATTTCATTCCAAAACCCTAGAATAGTGAAATTAACGAGCTTGTTTCTCACGCGAATCCTGTGTACTGAGTTCTCATCATGTTGTTCTTTTTATAGCTATTTTTTAAAACAATATATGTCAA